>VWYH01006691.1:895243-1135616 GCA_013399365.1 Pampusana beccarii | reverse complement strand
ATGTCAACTGAAAGGCTGAGGGAAGGTTCTGCCAAATCCATCACCATGAATGCAGCTTTCCAGCTTCTACATTTGCACACACACACATCACATTAAATATGCCAACAGAATACTGTGATACCGTATAATACACACTGTAAATTTTAATGTAATTGCTTCCTATAACCGTGTTTGCCTTAACACTGTAAATACGGAAGGGTGTAACCCTTAAACAGGTCCTTATCAGTTAACTATATAGAAATAAGAAACAGTTGGTGAGTTTTGAAATGTATTGACTCAGCAGTTTACTACAAGAGATGACTTGGCTGCACTGAAAGAAAAGACTGCAGAAAAAGGAAGAAAGTTCTCTGTAGGCAGCTGGCTCTCACTTATGCTCTTTTTAAAGACCCTACATACCAAATTTAAGTGTATTGTGAGGAAAATTATAATAAAACTGCTTTGCCCCCTCTTTATACTGAACCAGTGAATTCTTTATCCAGTATCTGCTTTCCAAATTTCTGAATATCAGAGAAGTTTTTTGCCAAAAAAGACAAAAAAAATAAATAAAATTCACAAAACATCACTATTTTATACTGGCCAAAGCACAGGGTATACTGTAATAAAATAAACTTATGATCTCGCGTGCCTGATCTCACAAAAATGCGAGTGTTTCCACTGAATTAAACAAGACCGTTCACTTGACTAGTTGCTCATGCAGGCTTGCAAGGCTGGACTTTAAGTTTTACACACAATACATAAACACACATGTCATTTTACAAGGGAATCTGAAGCAAATAGTGATTTATTCAAACCTTGGTTTCTGGAAACACCTCCACTGTCCCAGAAACTCTGACAGCACATGCTTGACTGAGTCAAAATGTTACCCAAAAAAAAAAAAAAAAAAAGCATAAAAAAAAAAAAAAAAAAAAAAAAAAAAAAAAAAAAAAAAAAAAAAATCTCATTTTTCAGCATTTTCTTTTCAATGAAGTAGGGTCACTTATAGCAAGAGAGTTAGGCCTGGATTTGGCTGCAACTACTGCCTCTGTTTTGCTATTATTTCTGTTATAAAACAAAAATCATACCTGCCTTAATTAGATGCCGCTCCACTGGTTGCAGAGAGGTTACACTGTGGCTGAGTTGAGCTACACACCAACTTTCCCCCTTCACATCCCTACCTTCTGTTACCTACATTTTTACTTATATACTGATTTAGCATATAATTTATTTTAACTTCAACACAAGACTTCTTCGTACCTTTCTCACATCTATTATTTTCCTCACTTCTAATCCAGCAATTACATGATACCTGCGTATCTACCTTTTCTGAAGTGCAATAACCTTACTATTCATGTCTCTAAGCTGACAGTCATTAGAATAATAATTTATAGACAATATATAGAGACGGATTATTATGATACCCTATAATTAACTGCTTTCCTGAACAAAGTGGTTAAAATTGATTTTACACAGCTCTGTTCAAACGCAACAGGTTGTACTCAGAGTTCTGTTACTCTTGAAGTATTAGGGAATGTTGGCCCAGTTCATGCTGTTTCTGACGACCTCTAAAAATTACTTATTGGAGCCTTGCAAACCATTAAACCACATTTAATTTCAACCCAAATCCTTGAAGAAGTCATGGTTCAAGGTAAAGGTCAAGTTATCCAGCACACAATAATATTTTGACCTACAGTGTTTACAAACTTTCAAGCGTGGTTTGAATTCCACATCCGAAATTGACCTGGAAACAGACATGCTTCCCATCTCTAGCATCTTCATGAAGGGTTTGCAAACTGCAGCACTAGTAAAGCCAGAGAAAGCAAAGTGCGGGAACTTGGACAGCAAATGAGATGGAAGACAGGCAGCAAGGAACAAGGCTCACACGATGATATAGCTAAACAGAACAATTTATATACTGTGTCCACCTAGGAAAACTGAAAGAATTTAATGGGAAAATCTGGATTTATTTTAACACTTTGATCAACAGCAATGATGTGAAACACCTTACAGAGGTTTTGCAATATTGAACTCAATAGGTTTAAAAAAACCAAAACAAACCACCCAACCATCAGTCTGCAGCCTGTATAGATAAAGCCAGCATTCTCCATCATCACAATTTAATTAGAGCCTTTGAAGCCACACACCTTTGATCTGAGTCAAGTGATAAATGTGTTATATTTTAAATGGATTATTACATGTTCTGTTTAACACAATGGTAGGTTTGAGCCAGCACAGTCTTGGTTTAATGAGGAAATAACCTGAACAGAACAGCCACAAAAAGTAAAGGCATCTGCTTCTTTCCAATGCACAAGTGCCCAGCTGCCTAAAAATTTCTAAAAAAGTTATGAAAATAACATCTCCCCAGGCTGGGGCATGAGGGACTGGACACACACTATTTGCAGAGTAAAACTCTTGCCTTTGCATTTTCAAGTACCAATGTGAGGAAGTGTGACTTGTAAATGTTTTCCAGTGCAACCAGAGAAGAGTCAAAGACAATAAATCCTGTAAGGGGCCCCTTCCAACAGAAATGAGCCAAAACCAGAGTATTTGTTGTTCCCATTCAGGAACAGAATCTATCATTGTTAAGGCCTAACACAGGCCCTAATTGCAGCCAAAGGCAATACAGTTGTCCTGAATTTGACTACCTAAGGTTTTTCTGAGCACATCAGATTTCCCAAGCTCTAATAAGAGCAACAGTCAGACACTTCAAGTTCTCCAACTTGGAACTCAGGTCCCTACCCTGGAATAGTTTTGAATCCCTCAGTTTATCATAAATCTTATCCAGAGATGCTTCAGAGTTTAAGAAATAATAAGTTGGATCCAAATGTTCTTACAACATTTGTACTTTTTTTTTTGCTTCCTACTCAGACTAATCAGCAGTTTGTTTGTGTTTCTATTTTTAATGGAGAGAATATTATGACTGGGCAAATCTGAAGACAATAAAAGCAGAAGGCAGGCAAATACACTTCAAAATATTTCAATGTTAGGTGCACCATGCTTAAAAAACCCAAAACAAATCAAACCCAACCTTTCTATTCTGATTCCCTGGGTCAAATTTTTATGGCCCTCATTAGGATCTCAGATGCCAGTAAATATGACACTCTTCTTTTATCTCTTACACATGCCATTATAAACTATTCCAAGCCATTAAGTCTCTGTGGGCTGTCTCCTATTATCAGTTCCTTTCTTTGCAATTCAGCATAGTACATTTACCTGCCCAAAAACTGACAAGCAGGCTGTAAAGGAATGATAATAAATGTACATAAATATGAAATAATGACAGGCTAGTGGCATTATGTGTTAATAATACTATACAAACAGCCACCCAAACCACAGAGCTACTAAAGTGGAAGAAGCAAATCAAACCCAGGGATTATCAATAGTGCAGTGAAAGGTATCAACTGCAGGGAACTATGGGAATGTGAACGTAATGTGCCAATTCCAATATTTAAAATACTTGGGCTGAATGCCAGTTAGGGGGTTTTTGTTGTTGTTGCTAGGAAAATGGGCATTGGGATGGAGGAGAATTTAAAAACTACAATTTTCTATACTAACCACATTCCTCACTGTTGTCTCTGTTGAGAGGCTGACTGAAACACTCGCATTGTTGAGTAAAACTCACGGAACAAAGGAGCTGCACAAAATCTCCCTTCTGGTTTGTCTTTGGCCCAACACTCCCTGTTTGAGAGTGAGGGCAGTAACTTCTGGTGGGTGCACAGTTTTCTCCTGTTGTCCATCTCTTCCTGCAGAATAAAATGCTTTCTGAAAGAGCCGTTGGTCTATGACAGACAGCTCATGAAGCTGTCATATGAGAACACAGTGGCAATTTAGTCATATAATAGTAAGGTTATCATATTTTTATTTCTAGGAAGAAGCTTATTTGGCAAATTAATGTGATCCGTAAAATGTTATCATCAGAATAAAGGTCATGTGCAAAAGTAGAATATGGAGTTGCTGATATACATGTTTTCATACCTACAAGCCAGTGCCAATACTTATTTAGTAAAGTGGACTTTGTAATCAGCACACTGTAGATAGCTTTTAACTTAAGTAAACAACAAATGCCTCTGATGTGCTTTTTTTTCCTTGCTGTATACCGAGAACAACATAAAAACCTTAGCTCAACCAAGGATCTTTTCCATTGCTGCTCGTTTGTACCCAATTCTGTCCTCTTTTTTTTTTTCCCCCTCAGGCTACGGGAATTCAGCTAGTTTATTTGTAATTGAATATTAAATATCCCCTAATATTACATTTAACATTAATGTCTGTATTTTGGGAAAAGAACTCTCACATATCTAATCTAGGGCCCCAACTCTCAGGTCTTGATACAGCAATGAAGATACTCTAAACTGGCTGGAGCAGCCAGAAGAACATTCGCAACAAGACAAGCCTTCCTCCTCTTCCTCAATAACCACTGTGAAGCACAAGGGTTCAGCTTTACTTTGGGACTCAATGGATTATTCACATAGGATCTTTCAATTGGTACAGGACAGAAGAAGGAAACAAAAAAAAAAAAAAGAAAAGAAACAGGTCATTCTGTTCTCTCAACACCACGTGGTCTGGTAAAGTCACGTGCTCAACAACTCCTAGAAGTAGCTGAGCACCACCAAACATAAGCATCTAAAAAGGGACATTTTTAGTTTGCCATCTTTCATAGTCCCATCACCGAGAGCTTGGCAGCTGGTCTGGGTTTTTTGCAGGTATATTGGTTATAAGAGTCTGGAGACTGTTAAGGTAAAATGTGTAACTACTGTGTCGTATAGATAGTACGTGTGCCTTCAAATGACAAAATATTAAATAACAATTATTTGACCCTGTTCCACCAAAGATTACGGCCTTTAAAAAAAACACACTGCAATAGTGCAGAAACAGCTCAAAAAAATAGTTATTTTTTCCTCTTTTATACCTTATATTTGTACGTTTTTTCCTACACAAGTTCTGAAAATGTTGCATAGTTCAGCAGTGACTAGATTTCCACTAATGGGATTTGGACATGTATTCCAGCCCTTTCATCAGCAATAAGGAAACTGAACGTTCTCTGTTAATCAGCTCAGCACAGTCATTTTTTAACCTGCAGAGAATGTATGGCAGCAAAGTTTAAATTTTCAACCTTGGGAAGGCGGCAGGCTTTGCTTGCTGAGCCTGCTGAAGGCAGGCAGAAGCCAGAAAGACTCTTTGCAGACAACGAATAGCAGACAATCTTCTAATGAGAAAAAAATAATCAATGAATCTAATCTACTGCTAAAGCCACAAATAAGAAAAGCCACTGGACTGCATCCTAGGTTATGCATACAGGCTGTATTGCATTACACATAAGAGAGATGACAGGAAAGGTTGTAAGGCATTTTTAACCTTCTCCAGGTTAATGAAGTTAAACTAAAACACCAACAGAGCAATAGTGCGTCAGCTCTATCCCTTTTTCTGGGTATGCTTCACCATCACTAACCAGGATAGACAGTAACTCAAAGAGCTCTGTACTGCAGGGAGGTCCCTTTATTTTGGGTAGTTATCACACCAAACACTGCCAAACATACAAAAGAGAAAGAGGTATCAGCTCACACTAGGTTGCAGTGGAAGTGCTCTTGGAAAACATCTTCCTGATCTCTGCTGCGGCACATAACTGCAAGTTTCCAGCTGGAGGTTCCCATAAACATCCACAGATATTGCAATTTAGAGACACTGTTTGATACCACACAATAAAATAAATGTTGCCAGAACAGCAAGACAGACTGATCCAAGTGTCTGCAATAGGATGTTTAAGTTCTAATACATATGAATGTACAGTTTTTATTTCAGCCTCCAGAAAATATTTTGCTATAAAGCAACAACAGGCCATTGGTTTGTACAGTTGTATTTGTACTCTAACTGAAATTGCATAATGAAGATGAGACCTACACAGCATCACAAAATTTAAAAGGCTAAATTTTATAATGAGCAAAGAGTTCAACTCGCTTTTATTTAAAGTAGAATTTCCCTACTTCCGCTTACAGAGAGCAGATGGGGCACACCACTTAAAAATACAAAGCACCCAACACAGGCTGAGGGAGGAACCATTCCCAATCAAATGTCAATTTAGGTTTCTGCAGCAGAATAAAGTAGCAGTGATAGGTCTGGCCCCACTCAAAAAAGACACAGCTGTTTAATCAGAACATTCAGACCAAAACAGCAAAATAACTGGGTTTAATTATTCGTATATTTGGTTCTGTTATTGTAAACCTTGTGGAACAGCCTGGCTTTAAACATGTGGATGTTAACACATTAGAAAGAAAATTTTATATTTGGGGAACTGGACAGACTAGAAGGCTGCTGAGAAATGAAGTTTATATGTAAAGAAAAAAGAAAAAAATGCTGTTGATTTGTACTTCAGATGCATTACTGCTTGGTGAGCCACCACCATATCTCACTTCAATTACACCGCCTTTGAGCAGCACACTAACCATGGCCTCCTTTAAAGTTATAACTCACAAACCCCACACTTGACAAAACTTCAAAGGCGAGTCCCAAGCCATGGGGCAACGTGGAGGTGGCTGCATTAGCCTCCAAAAAAGGCCAGTAGTGTGCCAGCTGTGACTCCAAGCATCCTGTCCCCCAAGAGAATAAATCATATTTCAGTGTGTGGCAACACCAGTAATTCAGGTTCTCAAGCAGAATAGTTCACGTATAAATACGTTTTGCAAATATATGTCATTTCTTACCTGCCAGTGAGAATTAGTGATAGGAGCACAGGGACAGGAATTCTCCATTCAAATGCAGGCTCAGTCAAAGCCTTGCCAAGCTACTTAAACTTCTTTTTACTTCTTTCTAATATTATCATTACTAGTCAGATTTTTATGATCTTACAAGTTAGACCAGTGATGTGAGATTATCCTCAGATACACAGAAACATGAAAATGTTTGTGATTGCTAAAAATTAAGTATACTTTAAAATTATGAGAATGCCAACACAGAGCTCAATAAACAAACACATACCTTTACAAAAGCCACGCTCTGTCAGTTGTATCCCAACGTAGTTCCACCCCAACGTAGTTCCACACTGTGTGCTGTAATAGCATATATCATACGCTTCGAGCATTACTAAAATTCAACAGCAATTTGCTGAGGAGAGGTTGTGCATTGGACTATAGGCAGCTTGACCAAATACTTTTTAGGATCCATTNTAGCAGAACCCAATTTCCAGAGGTCTCCCCTAAATCACAGCAAATGCTCAAAAACCCCTCTTAGACTGTAACACCAGGCACAAGTCCTAGCAGGTACCTCAACTCCCCTTTTCAGTTTCTGCCCTTCCAGAGAGGAGGCAATTAGGAGCATAATTATTTCCAATCATTGGTAATAAGTATCAGGTGAGACTGCTTTCTACAAAGAACCTGGTTTCCTAAGTATGCCCAAATACAGCCAGCACAAAGAGCCTGTCCTTTAGGAATTCCTGTTTTCTATCAGTAATGCAAATCAATACAATCTATAATAACACCTAAGTTACTCCTGTGCATTTAACTTGTTTTGTTTGTTCCGCTTGAAGTGAATTCTCTCACCCTCATGCTGAAGCAGTCAAAACAATAAATGCTGCAAGCCAGCTTTTATGAGAATAGGGCACCTCTCCCCACAAATAGGGTGCCATATGGATTCCCTTCATGAATATGGGATTTCCTTTTAAAGTCACAGAATGCTTTCGGCATTTAATGGCTGGTGCCACTGCTGCTCAGGTTCCTTTTGTACCCCAGGGACACAGAGCTCCATGCATTACCCAGCTTTTCTCCTTATTTTTCACCCCCCATTATCAATCCCTGTAAATAATATGCATGGCATCCGCTAGTTAATAAACAAACTCTCACTTTGATTGCACTTTCAGTTTCCAAGCGCAGAGCTGACTGACTACAAAGAATAAATGTGTTTGGGGTTTCAGCGCTGGCCTTGGAAGACTGTTCACAAATACATGATTCATATCCGATCCTGAAGATTAACACTTTCCTTATGACTCATATGTACAGCTAAACAATAAAACAGAGCACTTATTGAAATTTTGTTTAACATGCATGAAGCACCTAGTATTAATATTTTTCAATCTAATTGTTTAACAATGTCAATCCTATTATTAACTGCAAGGAGGGGATGTTTCCACTTCTATCTCGAAATAAATACATGCTTTTGAATTTACTCTCACTTATATTTAGAATCTTTCAGCAACAGCGCAGAAAACAAATAATAAAAAGCCATTAAGTACTGTGTGATGCAGGGTACATATCTTACCAAGGTACCCAGAGTACACTATTTGAATTGATAGGAGGCAATTGCCCAGTATCTCTTATTCTATAGAACATGATGTGTACAACATGCTGATCAACACACCATTTCCTCGCATTGTTTTCCTCTCAAAAGTGAAGGATAAAACAGAAAATATGGCCTTCCTTACACAATAGAGTCTTTAGCTCTTCTATCTGGTCCCTACATGTTCGGATGTTCTCTGTAACACAATTCCCGGATAAATTATGACTAGTGACCGGCAAATCTGAAATCTGTTAAGAGCTCAAGTTCAGCTAAAAAAAACTCCTGAGAGTTTATTTTTAAAACTTTACCCTTCACAATTCAGTTTTCTTTTAAGGTTTGCTAAATCTTCGTAGTTGGGAACTATTTGCAGTTTCACTGAAAAAAAGAGCTCCAGCTTGACACACAGGAACCGTGGAAGTGCTAAGCAGAGTTTGTAGGAACCCTATTGTAATGTAGATATGCATCCATGTGAAATCTGAGATTTTCATCTCCAATTTAAGCCTCCAGTATAGCTTCTTATCTTAGGACATGTGTATTTGCCTTTAGTGTGTGTTCTGTTGCCTACAAGCAGCTTTCAAACCAGTTTTACAAATCTGCCCCTATCTTTATGCAAGCTGTTTCTACACAACTACAGAAGAGTTCCACTGCAGACAAAGCTTTTCAGTTTGCTATGTCGAGCTTTTCCAAATGATAAATTACTCTAAAATAGTAGAGGACAAATTCAGGAAATACACTGATGACACAGGAACATGTTCTACAGATGTTCTTCTTGTCAGTAACCCACCAAGTGATGAGTAAGAACCTCCTGGGCTTCATCCTAAACTCCACTGAAGTTACTCATAAAATATTCACCCTATGGGTGCAAGGCTGGTCTTAAATTCAGAGGCTGGCTCTACCATGTGAGTGCTTTTGCTCTACCCACTCATTCCGTTTAATTTCTAAACGTCTCCTGACAATTCGTGTTGCTCAACAGTTGTGGAGCCGTGGGCTCGGACATGTTGCCTTCGGAAGCTGACCTTGCGGATGCAGAAACAGTGATTTGCTGGTGTTGACAAAGCCTTTCTGCCGCTGCCCTCACATCTGCGAGTGCCGTTTCAGCATGGCTGAGCAAGGACAGAGAAGAAGGGGGAGTTACTTCACAAGCAGACACAAGTACCAGTCATTGCCCCCACATGGCTAATAATTCAATCCCAGAAAATTACACTTCGGTTAAAACAACATTAGCACTTCAGCTCTATCCCATTCACAGTCAGAAAACAGAAAATGCTGCCAGGTCAGGATGAAACACCATCGCCAGCTTCCCTCTCAGGTTTAGAAGACGTGAAGGAAAGGAAATGGTGTCCGTGCTTCACGTGTCTCCTCTGGGACTCAGACCTGCTTCCAGTGACCACATTCGGTTGGGACAGCCGCAGCCGGGTCCCGCTTTGCTGCTGTCCCCTCCTTGCCTCTCACCCTCTGCCTACCCCAGCAGAGCAATGAGGATCACCTCAGGCACTGTGGCCATGGTATCTGGGGGACACCGGCCCGTGGCCGCGGGGACGCTCAGAAGGGGCCGTCACCCCCCCCGCCATTTACCTCAGAAAGGCGCTGCTGGAGTTCCCGCCCATGCAGCACAATGGCAACAAGGGGCTCCCTCCTGCAGCCTCCCCGAGGGGACACCTGGGAGTGCTCACCCTCCGCTCTCACTAATTATTGCTTTTTCACCAGAACAACATCCAACAACTGCCCAGACACAGCCACCATCTTAAGGCAATGCCAAACGCTGCTTTGTCTTTAGGGGCTGAGGGAACCTCAGCACCAGCCGGGCGGGAGCCGGTGGCACCGAGTGCAGGTGGCATGGCGGGCAGCGTGCCTGCTCGTCACCACAACTTCAACGAGGTCCCTGCGCCACGTTAACGACAGGCACAAAGTTTTTAGATGTTCCTCTGCTCCAGATTGCCTTGCGACACACAAGCTAGCAGCAGGTTTCACCGCACGGCTCTTATCTCAGCGCCAGATGACCATAAAAACTGAAGGGAAATACGAGCAGGGGAAGCGTTTCTTCGTGTTTTCGTGTGCCGCTTGTTGCTAGGAAAAATATTTCCTTAGTATCTCTATGGGCTCTGCAAGTCAGCATCGGTGGAGCTCTGCTGGTTGCCAGAGAGTGTAAAACAGCAAATGTCAGGAAAAAAAATAGGAAGAAGAAGTAAAGCTTTAAGAATGTGCCCTGTAATGAACGTCTGTCCCCTCAGTACTGTCCCTCACGCAGGCAATAAAGAAACATACAAACCTTTTTTCTTTACGGGAACATCTTGGGAGCTTCTTCCCAAGGTACTTTGCCTAAGCTATATTATTTTTCTGCCTTTTAAAAAAATTATTTTAGAAGCTTGAAAGCAGTTATTTGTGTCAGGGCAGCACACGGAGGAGGAGAGCCCTTTGTTCACTGGCTGCTCAGCACTGGAAACGGGCAGAAGTGAAATGGCGGGAAGGGGCGCGGAATGGCGGAGGGGGCGAGCAGCCTGTCCCAGGCAGACCTGGGCACCCTGTGCAGCTCTGAACCCCGTCTGTCATCTCAGTTCTCGAGAGTTTTTTGCATGTCCACACAACTGAGACTGGTGACGGCCATCTCTGTGTTCCAACCTTTCCAGAGACCGGACGATAACTGATTTCCTAGGGCAGCTATTCATTTGTCTTTCTGCCAGCAGCTGTGGCCAATGTTGTTGATGAAGGGTTGGGGGTTACAGAGTTTGAAAGCTGGTTGTTGCCGAATTTGCTTTATACCATCCACAGAACAGTTCAGTGTATCTGCTTGAACTGGATATTTAACCCCCCATTAAATGGTTTCCAGCCCCGCTGATTGCCCCCCAAATTGTCCTGTGGCTGCTCCCATCGCTGACTGCTATTAAAGTTCTCACATGGTGCTCTTTGAATTTTTGCTTTTTCACAATAAAGTGGTCTTCCCTGGTCTCTTTGCATTGTTTTATAAGCCATTTGTTTTTAAGTAAGGCTCTTTTTTCCCACAAAAAGAAAGAGCAAGACTTTGTCTGAATACAAATCCCATGCCCAACAGTGCGCTGACATTTGTGCACAGAGATGTGCTTTCCAGTTTATTCTATTGTGCTTTACTTTTTTTTTTTTTAATAGTTCAGTGGAAAGTTTGTATGATTCCAGGCGAGTATCCTTTAACAGCTCCACCACAGAAATAGCCTGAAAAACCGGAAATACATCTCAGTGTTGCCAGAGGAATTATGGGTTGCTGGGTTTGGGGTTTTTTTTTCTTTAATGTAAGTGATCTCAAAAATATAGAAGACTTTCATGGCTGATAAGCAGAGACTAAACTCAGGTATGGTGCCAGCTGCTGTGCTTTTCTCCACTTGTGTATATTAACACATGTGCAGGATTTCTGCTCTCAGAGGCACCTCTCTTTCTAGAACCCACCATCGGGGTGAGCCAGTGGCTCCTGTTGCAGCAGGTTCTGGTGTCCATCGAGGACCATGGCCCCATTTGTAGGGGTACAATTGCAGCTACGAGTCTTTGCTGATGTCCAGGAGAGGCTCAGCACCCGGCAGGATTTACAAAGCTGAATACATCCGTCGATGTACACTGCAATTCCCACAGCCAAACTAATTGCCAACTTGTTACCTGACCAAACTGGGCTTGCCCCAGAACCTCCCCAGTAACAGCCTGGTGCATTAATCCACGGCGCCATCTGGCTCCTACAAACAGAATATTTTCAAAAGCTCTTTTCCCACGTTGCTATGACTCAGGTCTTATCTAATATTTTGCACAGAAACGCAGAAGATGATAACAACAAGGAAAAATGAGTGTTATTGTTCTCACTTCTTGGCCTCCCGGGGGCCAACAGAACTGGAGCATGGCAAATCACCTGGCAGTCCCTCCCGTACCTCTTGGTAGATCTTCTTTTCTTTCTCTAGGAATGACAAGTGGCTTGAGCCAAACATGGGCAATAAAACATTTTAGATACATAAGCTCTCCCCACCTTTTCTTCCCTCTGTTTCTGCAGCCTGTGTCACAGGTCTGGGCCACCTGGCCCACCATTTTGCAAAGAACGATGGCCAGCACCAGATGTTTCAGAGGAACGTACAAGAACGCTGATGCTACGAAAGCGAAGGCAAACATCATCACAACAGAGCTTTGATTTCCACTCATTACATATAACACGTAGAGAATATGTAATTTTTTTTTTTTTCAGACTCATTTCGTATAAGGAAACAAAATCTGAAGGCTGCCTATTTCTTCTGTCTGAATATCCTTCACTCACCAGGCGCTGAGCCTGTGAGCTTGTTTGCTAAATAGGAAGATCTCCAGGGCTTTCGCTAAAAATTATAAGATGTGATGACCTGCTTGTAGACCCAAAGCAGACAGAACACAAGCTGAAAACATACAAGCCAGGAAATGCTTGAAAGCAGTGAGACAAAAGCTGTATAATCACAGGTAATATGCAAGCAAAAGAAAAAGTTTAAAACTCCGACTCAAGCCTGCAGGACATTTGCCAACCTGTAAGTTAGGCTCCAGTGATGTATGGAATATATTTGCTCTGAGTCTACGCTGTGCTGTATGCCAGAAGCTTTTAAACCATCTTTACAAATATGTTCCTATCTTTTGCCAAGTGAATA
Organism: Pampusana beccarii; assembly: GCA_013399365.1. Lineage (NCBI taxonomy): Eukaryota > Metazoa > Chordata > Aves > Columbiformes > Columbidae > Pampusana > Pampusana beccarii. The sequence continues at coordinate 1,122,762 of VWYH01006691.1, read as the reverse complement.
TACAGTCTTTTTCCCTCACGTTGGTATCTACAGTTGTTCTTACTAACTTCACGATTTCTGAAGCTGTAATTACTCTTGAATGCTCTCAAATATTTTTGTGACACACACCAAACTTAAATGTTTTGTTTGCATATTTACTTTGCACATAACGCTTTACAAAGAGACCAACAAAGTTGCTTAAAAACGCTTCAGTGATCAGTGATGTATTAGCTCTGCAGTCTGGCAGACTGTTCTCTCTACTGCATTTCCCTGCAATTAGTTGTTTCTCTGCTCTCCTCTGCCTCCACTCCATGGCCGGTGTGATCCCTTCTCCCCCCACATAGCTGCCGCGCTTCGTCTTTAATAGCAGTGACTTTCGTAAGCCTGGTCTGTTCTCGCTGCTGTAACCCTTTTAACATTATACATCATTCCTCTACATTTTCCTAGGGCTTCCAAGACATCTTTTTTTTTTTCAACTGTTCTCCTGCAGACACAGACTTTCCCAGCTGTGGTTTTTATTCCATTTTCAGTTCCATACCCAAAATTACCCCGATAACTTGATGACGTGGCCAGGGCATGCAACCAGCATGAATCTGTGAGTGCCTCAACAAAGACAGCAACCCTAATGTTATTTTGGTCTTCTTCCATGCCCTCAGGTCATTATTCCTCATTCTCTATATCACAAATGACCAGGTAAGGGTGAAATGCAGGCCCTCCTCTCTGGCTTTAATTAATGACACTTGATGACACAGCTCAAGTCTGAAATGGGATGAAGCAAGACCAGGTGTTGCTCAATTGCAGAATGGGAAATGACCTCAAGTTGCACCAGGGAAGATTCAGATTGGATATTAGGAAACATTTATTCACAGAAAGGGTTGTGAAGCACTGGAACAGGCTGCCCAGGGCAGTTATGGAGTCACCATCCCTGGAGGGGTTTAAAAGATGTGTAGATGAGGCTCTTAGGGACATGGTTTAGTGCTAGATTGAGGTTATGGGCTTGATGATATTGAGGGTCTCTTCCAACTAAAATGATTCTATAATTCTGTGTCGGTTCCATGCAAAATCCCACACCCAAGAAGAACAGATAGGTAGGTCCCTGCAACTACTTCTGTTTATCCTATTTAGCACAGGCAAGTACTGCCCTGGTGTTTGTTAACATTTAGGCTCGAGTGCTTGTCAAATATGAATAAAGAAGATTCCTCCTTTTCCAGGGTTCACAGCAGTACACAGAGTAAAAAGTAAAATTAAAAACAATGACTTTCACTAAGGAATGCAGGAAATGTTGTGATGTATTTTCACTGTGACCGCTTGAAAGCAGGATTGCTGTGGAAATAAAAGAACTCCAAATACACTGAACTTGCTGACTCAGTTAATCCTGAAGAAAAATTACAAGTCAGCAATTTCAAGCAACAGCAGTACCAAATGTACTGTATCTGCAGTACTGATGTAACGTGCATTGCGACATCAAACTTCCCTGAATACTGCACTTATGAGCCTGATGAGCCACAGCTTTTAGACAAAGCTCAGGATTTTCTGCAAATTACATAACAGTTTTCCTTTATAGCTTAGACTGTTAGATGTTGGACCCACCCAGCTCCTCCAGGAACAGGACATTTAAAGGGAGCAATTTCCTCCAACTTCCTTCTGACCTTAATCTGAGGCACATACCAAATTAAAAATGAGTGCACATCTAGTCAGTTCTCCTTGTGTATCCAAATTAATCAGCATTACAGCATTTTCTATTCAAAAAAGCTTATGCAAATCATTTTCTATTGCCATATGCAAATGATTGAATCAGTTTTTGCTATTTGGTAGCTTTTCATACAATTTCCTAATTTTTATAAGAAAAATATTAAGATAAAATCCCCAAACTTCAAGACTTCTTTGTGGACTAATGAAGTTGGTCACTCTTGAAAAGCCTGGCCTTTATATTGCCCTTTTCTCAGACAAATATTTCCCCATAACATCAGAAAACCTCGACGCTGCTCTGCTACAAGAACAAGGCGAGTAGCAGCTTTTCTACTGACAGTCCAGAGCCACTCCAGCAGAGCCATGAGNCTCGACGCTGCTCTGCTACAAGAATAAGGCGAGTAGCAGCAACGTACTTTGACAAAGCAGAGAGAACACAGCATACTACCAGGATTGAAAAATGCTACAAAATATCAGAGTCCGCTTCTTAGAAAATCTGCACTTACGCTGGAATAGTCCCTCTGGCCTTTGTTTTCCAGAAAAATTGCCATGACCCTGTCACCAGCAGAATCCAATAGCTTGGTTATTCATACAGAAAGTTAGTTTCAATACTGGTGCTTATTCTCCTTGAAGAACATTTCTGGATACTAATAATATTTTGCTTTTCTACTGACAGTTCAGAGCCACTCCAGCAGAGCCGTGACTCCAACCAGCAAAACTGCACAGTGGCTTATTGCAATATATTCATTCACAAATAGCTGGCAGATCAAGCGTGATGTGTGGCGGCTATGAGGCCACGCAATTGGACTGGGGACAGCTGCGGTCGCTGCGAAGGGAAAGGAACGTTCATCAGAGAAGTAAGATGAAAATCGGCAGCAGAATTACTTGTGGCCGAGGAGTTCTCCAGCTCCAATGATTTACACGTTGTCCTTTATATGGCTTGGCTGGTCACTCCCTCTCACTTTTGCTGAAGAATACATCACCAAGGAAGTGGTTTGATGTAAAAATAATGGATATTAGTATTTATACTGTTATTTTATTTCATTAGCTCAAGAATAACTGCATTCAATCTTGTTTCTTAAAACACTGAAAGCAAACTTGAAACACCCCATGCTTCTAATTCTTTGCATGACTGTGACCTTGTCTTCAAGCCCTGAAATGCAAGGTGATTTAAGCTAGAAGTGGCTCCAAGAGAGAAATAAAGACTGAAACAAGAATACATTAATTCAAGTGACATTTAGGTCAGTACAATCTTTGCTTCACTCAGAAGAAACCAATGTTAAGTCCAAGAAAGCAATAAACTTGAGTGGCAAAAGGCAGCTCCAGGCTAACACTGTAAAAGGAAAGAGAGAAATCATCACACTTGAATCTTTGTTTCTTGTAATGTCAAGTAACAGAAGGAGGACAGAGAAGCTTGTAAAATTATTATCATTTATTTATCACACAACAGGTACCTTAATGTGGTGTTGCGGCATGGACCCTTAGCACATTTTTTACCCCAGTTTTTGTCCTTAAGTGGACAAGTGGAGTTATCTTCTGATACTGAGGGCTTACATTTAATTTGCATAGATCACAACCTTGGGTCTAAAGGTCGTTTTTACAGGCAAAAATCACAAACCTGTTAACTTGCATTTTTATTTGTTTCTCTGCAACTTAATTTGCTTAGCTGGAGACAGCTTGCCCATCCTGATATGATACCTGCATGAATAGAAAGAAAGTAATGAAAGAATTCCTGTGGTTTGGGTCAGTAAATAAAACAAAGTCTTTTCTGGCGGTTGTGGTTTTGCACGTAACAATGTGCTGTTCATCCTTCCTATTGCAGCTCTTAGTTCAGTCTTATATAAACTAAACCCTGTTTCTCTAAGGTTTACATCAATACTTGCCCTTAGTTAAATGGCTGTGAAGATGGCAGCATTCACAGGCCATTTTGGCATGTAACCAGTACACATGGGAATGTGTCCACACCAGACCTAGTCAGGTACTGTCACTAGATCATGGATTCCGAGCTGCTACGCACAATTATTTCTGGCTGTGCTTTTATTTAATATATACACCTGTAACTCTCTCCACTCTTATACGGGTGGAAGCATCCAGAAATTCCTTTGAGCATCGCTTGTCCCTGAGAGATCTCCTGCTTCAAGAACAGCGGAAGAATATTAGCATGAGCATGAAACAGCATTGTAAATGCCTGTGTGTTGGGTTCCTGGAACTGAACCTGTGTCACTGTGAGTTTGAACCATTTCAGAGTTTAATTGTGGTTCATTTTACTGATTGTTTCTTAAGAATGACAGGTCAGTTTGATTTTCACTCCAGTTAATTATTCCCAGATGCTTTAAATTTTATTCAGAATGGTAACTAAACACAATAATATATACTCCTGTTTTTTTCTTGCAGTATCAGTCAATAGTCAGCCAAACAAGACACTGCAAATCCAATCATAAAGGGTACGTAAAATTCAAGCTTTGAAAAAATCGTCTTACTATAATGAAGAAAATTATCTTCTCGGTTTTCTTTGTGTGAGAATTATAATACAAGGAAGACAAGATCATGTCGAATATGCAAGCCAATTTTGCAAAAGTAGACATGAGCTATTTGAAAACAAAGGAATTCTCAGGAAAACTTTAAATTCAATAGCTGTGGTTATATATGTGCAATGGAATTTCTTGGAGAAAAGATATTTGTACCTGTATGCTCCTTCATGCAAGTAGACTCAAGTGAAGAATGCAGCTGTTTGAAGGTCTTCTGTGTCTACATGTACAGGAAAGAGAAACATCAGTAATGGAATTTTTATAGACTTTCAGAGTCCAGGGGAACTTCAGCAAGCTACCAAATATTACACAACTTCAGTGTTTGAGGAAGAGATATAATAGATCCTAACAACCATACACTTGTGGCATGATAGCCACTGTAATTCCCACAGCCTCATTTTATCAGGGAGAATGAAACTACATTTTGGTTCAAAGGAATTAAAACACACCATTCTCAACCTGGGTGTTTAGATTTAGCCTCTTCAATCCAAAAAAAAAAAGCAATAGTTTGCTTTCTAAATTGCTGAGCCCCGACATCTCCCACTGTCTCGGGCAGAATTTGGAAAAGCAAGACACTTTGAAAGTGAATTTGATGAGGGTGCTCAGATGTTGATCTGATTTTGAAAGTGTTTACCAAATTCCTGCTTGTTGATCTTTAGGTAACAGAACAGACATAAAGAGAGAAAATCCAGATTCCACTGAGACAGGGCTTGTATTTCACTATTGTAGTCACCAAATATCCTTCCAACGAATTAATAGCTAATATGCTACAGATTATCATTCAGTGAAAACTTTGTAATGACAAACATTTTATTCTTTGGAAAACAAGTGATGAAAAATGAAACTACCTTTGTTAGTACAAAAAAGAAAAAAATCACGTACATCAAAAACATTGAAAGCAAATCAAAGGATGTGCTATGCTGAGGGACATGAATCCATGTACATTCTACCAAAAAAAAAAAAAGCTCAGATACTAGACAATTCCAATAATCAAGCCTTGTTTTCAAAGCAAGAAAAATCAACTTGGATTTACATTTTTGAATGGGTCAGTTTGATCTGAGTGCAGGGGCAATGAAAATCACTTAGAATATGAGACCGTGAATATTAGCCAACAGGTTTTAGCCATAGGTAAGATTTGTAACCAACAGTACATCGTAAATAATAAAATTAAAGTGCAAAATAATAAATCTGCAAAATACTGCTGAATGGCTGCACTTCCACACTTGCTTTATGTTTTGCAAAAGTAAACCCTTAAGTGTCACTTCCACCTCTTTGCTTCAAATAGAGCACAAACACCCTAAGCAGCAGTTGCTTGTTGCAATTCTGGAAACATGAAACAGGTTAAAATGTACAGAGCAGAACTGGAGGTAAGCAGATAATGCAAAATCTGAGGCCCAAATTCTGGAAAACATTGAAACCAATGGTCGCTTTAAGCATGGGAAAATTAAGCGCATCCAGAAGTGCTTGGCAAGTGTAACTGCAACAATAAAATTCTTATGCACCTCATGCACTGAAACCCTGGTGCTGTTACACAGCGTTATCCGGTCCAAGTGCTTTTCCTTAAGAAGGAAGACTGTTTCCCAGTCTTGCTGGTGTATAGCAACACTGGGAAATTTCAAAGAGTCGACCTATTCTGCTTAGAAAAAGAGATTTATAAATCTCTGTAAGTTTTTGCCATTCCTGGGACTGAAGAAAGGAAAATTATCTACTTGTTCTTAAGCTAGATTTCTCTTCTCTTAGTTGCAGCCTTCTTCTGGAAGTTGTGCAGCTCACCAGGAGCTGCAGAGGCGACAGGCTAACAACATTTGTTTACTGTGGATCTCCCTTTGAAGAGTGATTACAGCAACATCATTCTGCATATCCGGAGGCTGGATTTCTTATCTCCCTGAAGGAGAAGGAGAACAATCACATATTTGATAAGTTCAAACAAAAGCGCACACAATTATAGGAAGTGAAATGTTTGCTAAAAGAGGGCAGTTTATACAAAACCCATTTTTATAACCTCGTATATATTTATTTCACGACGGCTTTCAAGAGCAATGTTCTGTAGCTCTGCAGTATCTCTGCGCAGGAAATATTTTCCATTTGAAAATTGCCACCGAAGGGGAAGCGCTCTGCAGAAAACAGCCATTGCAATAACTTTGCTCCGTGGCTACTTTAATCACCACCCACCTCGTGCTCCAAGGCAATGAGTTGTAGGGAAACCCACACCAGCTCCTTTTCCACCTGCTCACGTACACAGGGCATCGTATTCTAAATGTTGAGTCCTTTACCAAAGTCATCCACCCCTAAAAAAAAAACCCAACAGATGTAGATCTGTTTGACACATAAGCGACACCCACAGAATCAGTCGCAATGAGTCATATCACACTAAATAAAAATATACAGCAGGAAAATGCTTGGAGTGCATGGGAGCGGTGCTCTGACTGTGTTTGGATTACGAAGGAGAGAGGAATTTCTTCCTGATGCAAGAAATGATAAGAGGAGCGAGATTTTGGTTCTGTCCATGCGCATTTCTGAAAAACACATAATACCCTGTGTTTCAGGAAGACTTTTTGTCTGTGTGTATTTTCAGCAAGAATGTATTAGCTTGTAATAAGGATTAAGCCAATATGTAGTCTAACATGGAATGCTTCTGATTTTGTAGCTTTGAGGGGTTTTTTCAGCAGTTTTGGAACATCTTACTAGAAATATCACTCTTCTTTTTCTGCAAAAGTCAAAAAAAACCCATTACTGATCCAATCAAATTATATATCAGAATATTCCCCAAGAGACCATCATCCGTAAAATTAGACCAAGAATTTGTAAAGCTCTGATAACCTTAGAAATAAGGCAACGCAACAGCGAAAACTAAGATCAGTCATTCGTATACACGCGTATGCTGTGTACCAGGAAAAAAGCTCAGTGAGCAGTTAAAGCGCTACCAGCAAAGAAAGAGAGCTCGTATTTTCCTTTAAAGACAGACGTAAAGTGCAGGACAACAGCAAAACAGACTGTGAGCAGATGCTTCACCAGTTTGCATCAGCACTCAAACTGACAAACATCAGAAAAAAAGATCAAAATGGAAACCTCAGGCCACTGTGTTTTCAGAAGAGGTTGTTGTCACTTGCCATCTCTGGTCAGGTAAGTGAACAAAAAGAGTCTCTACAAAAATAAAAATTGAAATTCTAAATTAGTTTGGTTTGGACATAGGGTAAAAACAAGCCAGCAAACACATGCAAAAAAAAAAAAAAGCTTATTTTCTTACTTCCCACAGTTTTCCCCTTGTTCTTCCATGATGAACTATTCTCACTTTTGTTCTGTACTTGTCACATCAGATGAAATCCTGAGAGAGGCTGCAAACTGTGCTCTTGCTGTCCTGGGTGGGAGGTTCGTGTGTAGGGACCCACGTGAGCCGGCTGGAAATAACAAGGTGAGGTTATTTTTAAGAGCAATTAATCCAGACCAGAACCGGGGCACTTTGATGAGGCCGAATAACGAAGTTTCTGCTGCCGTTCTCCACGTTGTTCCTGCTCTGCACAGCACAGAGCCCCACAATTCACCCACCAGTCCCCAAAGACCGTGTTCAGGTATCAGAATAAGAGGATCAGTATGAGAGATACAAGACACGATTACAAATTTTACGTGAGAGATCTCAACAGGTATTGGTGTAACTGTGGTAGCTGAAAACTAAATCAGCGAAAGGCAGAGCCCTGTATTCTCTTTCATAGACAAAATTAATAGATTACAATAGTTATCAAGTTCACTGGGAAATATAGAATAAAGCTGTAATACACTTTATTGTCCACACATTCAAGAAAACAGTAAAGATCTTATATGCTTTCTACATAATGCTTCTATTGGAAAACTTTATAAAATGTGATATACTAAATGAAATATCATAGTGAGAGTCTTTAGAGCCTTTAAAATGCCTTAAACCTCTTGCAAGTGTCAGCCTTTTATCCGGCGTATATGAGCTAAATGAGACTTCTAATTCCATTATCTGAGTGTAAGAAAAATCTGTAAGTGTTCTGAATGAAAGAACAAAAAAAAAAGACACTTCCTACACAGTTTGCTTAAGGAAGATTTCCTTGGTATTATCTGTAGCTTCTCTTTTTTTTTTTTTAAAGCAACTCTCTAGCCTGAAATTCCAGATTCCAGGGGAAGTGAGAAAGGTTTTCAGGATGAGATTGTAGTGTTTATGTACAAAAGAATGCTAATAAAGTTAAAGAGACAGACATAATACAGTGCATCTCAGGATACTGTATATATAACCACAGTTACAGTGGTATAAAGATGCTTTAGGCGCGTATAGATAAATCTAGTCAAAAGGGAAAATGTGTTACACAGGACTTATTTGGATCTGTATAACTTTAGATGTGCATTAATGCTGGCCCTGTGTTTAGCACTTTGAAAAGAACAAATGTTGATGACAGGAGTTGTTCGGCGCACACAAAAAGAATGTTACACCACAGACGTCGTTCAGCCTTTGCTGCCGCTGCTCTTTTATTATTTACGAGAACTGTGGCCCTTTCAGCCCGAACAACAATCCCGTGTCCTGTCCGCACGTTGTTGCCGAGATCTGATGTTTTCGCACAGGAGATGGGGACATTAACCTAAGGATCCTGCCCAGATTTTTTATTGGGAAATAGGTCTGCAGTGGCACTTCCAAGGGGCTCCCCACGTCTGATACCTCATTGTGTCGTGTGGTGGCTGTCCCAAAAAATACTGAATTCCTGTTTCAGGTAGTCCCATGTATTCAAGTCTTTCCGGTCACTTATTATGAAGGACTATTACAATCGTAGAAAAACATACATGTGCACCATTAACAATATTACACTGCTTTAGAAGAACGGCTCAGAGAAACGTTTTGTGGAGGAAAAACTCCCGTAAAGGCAATGGCAAAATTAGCGTACATTTAGACTAGGGCTCCCAATCCTGTAAATGCAACCCTCTTAAAACCATATCCACATGTAGGTTCATCATGGTAAATACGTGCTTGTATTTCTGCGTGCACACAAGGGTTTGAAAGTTTGTAGATTAACGTTTCTGTAAATAGAAATAGGAATCGCCACATTATTGCTTGGAATATTTAAGGCATTCATTGCAATCAGTGTACACCATTCCCAGTCTTGACCAGTTTATTACCTCAGTAATATTTCTTTTGCTGTAAATCTTCTATTCATCTTTTTGATGTAATGCACAAGTGACTGCTGTGGAAATGTAGTGTTGGCATTCAGTCACGATCCTACTGTGATAAAAGGCAAAATAATCTTTGAGCTCCAGACATGTAAGTTATTTTTCTGAACTCATCAGAAGATGCAAAAAGTGAAGATAGGGGTTGCATTTTAAGGCAAGTATGTTCATTTTCTTTAAAGCCATGTACAACTACCTGAAACAGAGACACCTTTCTTTATTAATTTATGCAGGGTAACTGGGAAAATATCTTCCTTCCTACACACTTACACGGATTCTTGTCCCTCGGCACACACAGATCCAAATAGCATTTTCACTTCCAAGTTTTTGAAGTTAATGATTTACTTTTAGTTTCCTGTAAATCTGAAAGGTGCTGCTGCCTTTCCCAGAAAGGATAAAGAATTCTCTCTTCACTTGCCTTTTGTTCTGCAGCATTCTGCAATCCCCCTCTGCAGGAAAATGTAACATCCTCCTCTGCAAGGTACCATTGCATGGAGTGTGGAAGAGAATACGATCCAGTAAACTCACCCAGAGATTATATTTGCTTGTTTTTTTCCTTCTTTAGACAAGGTTTCCACCAACAGGAGTCTTGGCATTTGAGAGGCTGTTAGAACAAATTAGGGGACAGAAGTGTCATCTGGTTAACACTCTTAAGTAAAAGCAAAAGCACAGTCACGGACATGAAAGAGATCACAGATCTCCGACTATTTATGATGTGACTGTAAAGTGTAAAGCATGCTACAATCTTACGGCAATACATGTTAATTACCCTCAGCAGATCTCTGATGTTATAAAAGTAATTGCTAAGATCTTTGCTGTATTGCTGATAACTATATCTATCACAGCTCAGTTTGTTTGTTTTAAATTGCATTCTTACAAGCAACAGGAACTCTCGACAATATAATTCAATAGATTTTTTTTTTTTAATTGGAACATATCCAAAAAGCCCTTAGCTCTGTTCATCAAAAGAAGGCAGCAATATCGCTGGGGCAAAAGTCCACAAATATGTGCATTAGATTTGACCCCGTGCTACCAGCATGATGGCAAAGTTTCTCGCCTAAGCCTTCAGGAGAGCAAGAACAAGCCTGCAGTCTATCATCAAGAGCACTCTGAGCCTAGAAAGCATATAGACAAAAATTCAAGAGTATGGTTTCGGTGCTTATAAGCCAGTCGTAGCTGCACATAATTGGCTACGTACCTATAGCAGTGAGGATAATCGCTTAAGAGAGCCTGGATTCCAGACAGGCAGAAATTCATGCTGGGCCTCAGCTGTGCTTATTTACATGACCCCCAGAATTAGTTAATTACCCCAAAACACACCCTATTCCCCGTGTCCTGAGGAGTGGGTGAAAACTCCTCCCATCCCTGCAGGACATTTAGTTCGGGAAAGGTTTGACCTGGTTTGGCTCAGATACAAAAGACTCCACACTTTTTTCCTAATATAACAAACACCTGAACATACACAAAAAAATATACAAATACAATAGTCTTATCATCCTTTTCATAAAGCACGAGCAAATCTAGGTTGATAGGCTTCACTATTATGCAAACAAAGAATGGTTCAGGAAGAATAAAAACGGAGGCTTTGGAAAACTGGAGTTGTTTAGAAAGTAAAACGAAGTATTCTTTTTAAGGAAAAACTTCACTATTCATTGTTATCTATTAGTTAGCAAGTAAACCAGTGACTGGTACCCACCACCTATCAAGTAACCCTATAGCTAAGAAGAATTGCCTTTCTATTATCGCTAGGTCTGGGCAAAGGTATTTTGTGAATATGCTGAATAACTTCTGAAAGGGACCTTTTTCAGTAACTGATGGTTGTGACCTCGTCAGATGCTGCCTGCATGTGTTTCGGAAAGGCAGGAGTAACAACAGAAATGGGCTTGTGAAATAGCCTCCCCTCAAAAAAAACCAACCAGCATATGTTGACCTTGAGCCCATTGCTATATCCCAGTTAGACCAACAAAATGGCCCAGAAGAAGGGTAATGATATAGTTAATATTTCTTATGAAGAGCAAGGGGAAGCACATCCACTTGAATTATGTCACGGACAGGAATGCCACTGACTTATTCTGAGTTCACACCTGTACAGCAAGGTCTTGCAAAGTATGGAAGTATTCGTTAGATAAGGAGCAGATATCAAAAGATCTTTGTCAGACACAGGGCTACATAAATTCAAACCAAATACAGAACAAATATCTGCAATATCTGCTGAACTAAACTGAGTTTGTGGCAGCTCAGATAGTTCTGAAACTGTTTAGGTGGCTCGGTTTGAAACAAAATTTATGGGAACAAATCAAATGCTACATATTTCCAGTCCTGTCAGACAGAGAACCACATCCAAAAGGCAGGATTCCCCAAACCTTTCTGCACAGTCCTGCCACACAAGCGGCTCAGCTAACCAGAAAAGGACATCGCATTCTTCTTTGCACATGCAATTAAATTGTATGAATCTAAGGAGAGCATATTGCTTTTAAACAATGAAGTCAGCCAATAAATCTCAGCATTGTCTAATTCTTCTAGGCCCACAGCCTCAGCACATGCCTCTAAATAAACGAGGATGTTCATCATGAACTCCTGAGATCAGAGCCAATAACAGTCCTTCTGCAGAGTGATTCCACTGATTTTAGCCATGTTACTTTTAGCTTACTCTGGCATGAGCGGAACACCCACCCCATAGACTATATATAACCATCAATGTGAATAGCAATCTGCTTATGGGCTTTAGAATACTTGCTGGCTCCCGGCCACAACCACAAGAAACAAGAGTTTCAGAAGTAATCACAGCTCCTCCTCTTCTGCCACTCAGCACAATGGGAAGGAAATTACTTTTAACATATATATTTAAACAAGCTTAGTTGCATTAATTAGTTCCCCTATGATATTCACTTTAGTTATTATTATTATTCCTTTTTAGAAGAGAATTTGCTGTAAATAACTCTGTGTTGTTAAGTGAATGAACCCATATGAGTGCTCGGTTCTGTACTTTTTCTGTTTGTTAATAGCTGAGCCATTCAGTATGGGACTGCAGCACCCTCAGAATTCCTAAGAAAACTACGAGTCATCCCATCATCACTCACAGGAGGGCTGTACAGCTGGGTATTACTGCCACCTAGTTTTCAAGCTTCATTATTATTATTAACTTTTGCATTCTCCATGCTCAAGTAAACGCAAAAAAATTTCCTCTAGCCGCATATATGGTCCGTATTCTGTGATATATTTTAAAAGGACAAAATCATGCAATAAAAAACTGAACAAATCTGCATGCATCCAGACACAATCTCGAAATATGTATACACAATTACCAATCCCAAATACAAACACGCTGTGAAAATCCAGCTCAAGTTTGCTATGCAGAGCCAAGTAGTTCATGACAATGTAGATCTGCAGCTGACCTTTGCCAGCTGATGCTGAACCCAAACTTTTATTTTAAATGGAATTTTTCATCGTAATTGACAAATAAAACTTTCCCACTTCATGTAGGTGCTTTGCCAAAACCTTGCCGAAAGGCCTTGCTATATAAGATGCATAAGATAATAAGACAATATCGTCTCAGTGAGACACCAGGCATCTCTCATCTTGAGAAGTATGAAAATAATCTTTATATTGGGATAGTCTTTTTAGACCAAGAGATGAACTAAAAGCTTAGCAATAAAACACAGAGAAGTGCAGCGAACAATTAAAACCATTTTTGAAGCCTCGTACAAATTCTGTTTCAAGGTCTGAGAAAGGAACTGTTCAGATTCTCCATCCCGGTGACCTTTTTGCTTTTATGCTGGTTCTGTGGTTTCTGCCTCTGACTGGGAGGGCCTGTGGGAACCTGTGCAAGTTGAAGGTTAAAATCAGAACCAAGCTGAGCAACCTGTCACAAGATGTGAAATAATAAATATATTGCAGATTCCAGTTTTCAAAAATGTTCTTTAAAATGCCAATAATTTACATTTCTCATAACTGTTAGAGCTGGAGCACCCAAGACAGAGTAACATGTTTTATAATTTATCCACTGCCATTCTATTCAACTAGATGAGGAAAAGTCTGTTCTTTGCTGCACTGAATTTTGTCCATTATTTTAGCAAATAGCATGACAAAAATTAGGCCATTTCTTTGTGCCTGTGTGTAGTAAGCTCACCCAAAAGCTGCCCAATAAATCTCAGAAAGGAGCCTGAATTCTCCTTCATGGAAGTGAAGGATTTGTGTGCTGATTTTTCATGGCAGCGAGAGCAAGCGCTGATGTTGTTAGTCTTTATTTTTACCAAAAGAGCTGTGATGACTGAAAGTAAAACAAGATGTTTGTGAAAGGCAAGTGTGATGCAATCCGAGGAATTTCGCATGCTGGATGGGTTGACAAGGCCTGATTCTGAAGGATGCTTTTTAAGACAAAACTGAGACATCTATATTAATGCAGGTTGAGAGGCCACAGATGTCTCCAAATGCTCTCCCCACGCCTTTTTTTTTTTTTTTTAATTGTTATTGAAAGACGAAATTCTATTTGAACTCAGATCCTAGGCCCCTGAGCTTGAAAACCATATTGTGCGCCCCCCACGGTGCTCAGGTTAAGTTCATTCAGACTATTTTATCCAGCTACAGTATGGATCACACTCAGTTCTTCTTTTTTCCCTAACAGGTTTGTTTCTGGTCATAAATTCTCAATCAGTGGGCAAGCCACATTGTACAATTTAGTAAATAGTGTAGTTAAAACATGTTTAAAGTCAAAAGAAAAAGGATCTGACAATGGAGCATTGTCCCCTTTTGCAGAACTGAAGTGTACCTTCTTTGATTTGGTAACCTTGCTGCACTTTGGTATGAAATTGCCCTTTTTTCCATCAAACTTGCATTTAAAGTGCCTCATTAGCATGTCTCACTGGATCAGTAGCGATTCTGCTAACCCAACACCCGTTTCAGTCAAGCCACCATGGTTTTTCTATCTGTTTAACATCTAAAACTCCTTGACAAAGTTCCTTTTAAAATTTACTCCTATTGTTTCTCCTTAGGTTTTCTGCAAAGATCTTTAAACTTCGATGTACTCCAAGATGACTCCTGAACAAAAATCATGTCTAGCCCAGCTAGTAAATCTAGCCTCCATTCAATGGGATTAAATAAGTGCTTCACGGCTATTGTAGAAGCCTCTAAAAAGGATCTTGCATCTTTAAGAGTTTCCTACAATAAATTAAACACATCTCACCCATTGTAAAAGGGGAAAAAAAAACATAAGAGACTCGATCCAGCCCAGGGTACCCACTGCAGACCCAAGGGGATGCCATACTTGTAGTACTAAAACACCCACAGATCAGAGAGCTTAAATTAACAGCAACACACATTGGAAACAGAGTTCTATTTTTTTAGGAATTCAGCCTCGGATGTCACATCAGTAAAACAAGGCCAGCAAAATAAAACAAATATATAACGGACTGAAAAATCTGTAATCATACGGGCTATTAAAAAGAAACAGGGCAGGATTTTAGGTTGAATTTGCAGGACCTCAGCCAGGGAATTCCTGTTTCTTTTCTAATGTGTAAGATCTCAGGCTCAATGTTCAAACTGAGCTGTGCTTAAGTACAGGCACAAGAGTAAACCTACTGACATGGTTGTGACTGATGCCCTCCTTAAAGTTAAGCTCAAATTTAAACTCAGAGCCAATACACTCATCCAAACCTCTAGATCTTTCTCCTCACTTCTGAACTGAAATAGAGACATCTTAAGCTCTTTTAACCAGAACACCACCTGTAAGGATACAAGGAAAAAGAAAAATGAAAACTACTTTCTTGTTTCTTTGCTCCCTTTAAAAATTTGATCATTGCATAATCAAAATGGACACCTGCAGTAAGAATCCTCTTTTCCCCAGTTTATTTCACACATACCAAGTTGTAACAGTAGGCACCCAAAAGAGATTCACAAATACTTACTGATTGGCAGCTGCATGTCAAGAGAAAGGCAGCCTAGATATCAACCTCATTATTTCCAAAGCTAGTAGAAACCCCATTATTCAAGTACTAATTTACTTTAAACACCCAGCAGAAGCCTCAAAATATTTGAAAATTTCAAGCACTGTATCAGCTAACTGAAAGCAGCACAATATTAAAAGTACTCAGTTTTCTGGATTGGTAGTATTTTAATTATTTAGCTCTCATAATTATTATTATTATTATTATTATGAACAGGTTAATACTAACACTGCTGGTACTATTGTTGAAATTATTAGATTTAATATGGGGTAGGAAATATCAAAGTGGCTATGGCTCTACCATAGCACAGCCCCAACAAGCCAACCCCACTGTTACTGCCACAGGAGGACACAGACTCATAGAATCATTTCACTGGAAGAGACCCTCAAGAGCATCAAGTCCAACCATAATCTAACTTGGGCACTAAACCATGTCCCTGAGAACCTCATCTACACATCTGATAAACATCTCCAGGGATGGTGACTCCACCACCGCCCTGGGCAGCCTGTTCCAGTGCTTCACAACCCTTTCCATGCATAAATGTTTCCTAATATCCAATCTAAACATCCAACAACTTTAGGCCATTTCCTCTCGTCCTATCACTTGCTACGGATGAGTGTGTAGGGGGACCACTATTTCATCCCGACAGGATCTGTCCCTGTCCCTCTGTCCCATAACCTGCTAACAACACGTGAAACACAAGACACAAGACAAACAGTATACATAAAGCCAGCAAGCATAGCTTTCTTTTAGGGATGGATGGCATATGAAAATGACATTACCCTTCCAAAACAGTACAGAAAGTTACACCATTCGTTGTAGACATCTTGGTCTGCATTGTCAGGCACATGGAAAGGGACCTGGGGCTCTGGAGTTTGCTGCTGCTCAGGTCCTGGAACCCAACAGAGCAGCCATAAGACTACACTTTTTAATTCAGTGAGTCCCCAGGTTGGTTCTTCTGCCTTCAAAGTGAAAAAACATAACCCAACAAGTTCAAATTTTTCCTTAACAACACAGTGCTAATTAACCATGGGATGTTAGCTGGATACTCTTTATCCCAAGTGCAAATGCAATGGAAGCGGTAGAAGAATAGAAAGCAATTTCCTCCTTAGCAGTGATGAAAGAAGACTCAAAGTGCCTTGAGTCCACCAGCCAAGAAAGTGGGGAAGCACAGAAGGAAGTGCTTGTGTAAACCAGGCAGGAGAGAAGAACGCTATCTCCTCTCCCCAGTCCCTCTCGCTTTAACCCACCAGAGTTTACTAATATTATCACCCGAGCATTAAGGTAAACTTCTTTTGCTTTGTACTTTCCTGGTGTATGTGGCATGATCCTGCTTTCCCTGAGGTCCGTCGATGTTCCAGCTGAGCTGAAAGCAGAATCAGTCACAATCAGCTGGTTTTCCTGTTCCTCAGGCTGGACAGTTTGCAGAGCCGGTGATTATGGCAGAGATTTGTGACCATGCAGCCACTCTTGTGAGGCAGGTCACCCAAGTGTCCCTCTTGGTATGAACATTAGTTATTCTTAACTTCCAGTAGTAACACAATCTGTTTTGATTTGACGTGTATTACGAATCTGTAGTTCAGAAAATTTCACTAGGCATGGGAATTTTTGATGAAATAGATTTCCTGGCTAATCCCTAAGGTTCAAGTGTAATTTAGGGAAAGCAGTGGCCATGAGACCCCTCACATTATTCTATTTTAGCACCCTTATTCAAAAGAATTCTCCATGAAGATAAAATTAATTTAACGATAGATGGGAAGTAAGTTTTCTTCCTAACCCTTGAAAGCATCTCTTATTCTAAAACACATTTAAAAGTTACCTTGCACTCAAGGATAAACAGGCCAATGCCTTGGAGAAGTAGGAGAGGGCGTTCAGATTAAAACGAAGCAGCAGAAATCCCTTCCGAACAACCTGACATATTCTGAAGGGATGTCATGAGCCCTGCAAAAGAATCATTCACAAAGCCTTCGAATGTTCAAATCCAGAACCAACAGGCAGCTAGCTGTGAGATCCCCAGAAGAGGGAAAATAGGTGGAAATTTCATAAATTCATTTTAAAAGAAATTATTCTCTGTTTCTGCAACAGCTTGTAGTCATCCACTGGCCAGGCTGGAGACTCTTTAGAGCAGGGACCATCTTTTTGTTCTAATTCTAATTGCAGTCAGCACAAAGAAATCCTGCCCTTGCATTCTGAAGTGCTGCAATGCTACACCAAAAATTGTAACAACAAAGTATTGCTCTGCATAATTAACAAAGCATTTTATTCATAGCTAAATGTCAGTTCTCTGTGTTTCACAGAGTAGGAAAAAGAGGGGAGAATTAAATACGTCTGACCAAGTTTTAACTACTGTAGACATTAGCCAAAAAGCTCAGACCTGCCAGTTCTGTACTATCTGTAGATGATCAAGGGCAGAAGTGTTCCTAAGAAGAAATGTTCTATAATTCTATGATCCTATAATGCTGTATACCAGTGAGTCACAGTCATGGCAAACAAGAAAGGACTATAAGTTTGCAGCCAAAGCGTTGAAGAAGAGGACGGATGGGCTGCGGGGATCTCTTCTGCCTTAAGAGTCCTGGAGATCTCAGACTCATCTTCACCTTCCTTTACTGGGGACCCAAGCACGTCTTTTGCAACCTACTTTTAGTAGAGGAATCTGAAAAATCACGCCCTACATCTCCACAATATACAGATAAGTCACAGCAGGTGGAACGGTAAAATAGCTGCAGCAACTCTCGTGTTCGTGTTTTGTTTTGCTTTTAGAGTGGTGGAGTCTTAAACCCTGGAGGGGTTTAAGAACGCCATCTATGTGCCTTTTAGGGACATGGTTTAGTGCTAGAGTTAGGTTATGGTTGGACTCGATGGTTTTGAGGGTCTCTTCCAACTGAAATGATTCTACGATTCTAAAGAATTATTCACATTATCAGACAATAAACATCTAAAGTATTCATCGGTGCTTGTATCTAAGTTATCACTGATCCTCTGACAGTGATTCTGTCACTTCCTCACCACTTAC
Organism: Pampusana beccarii; assembly: GCA_013399365.1. Lineage (NCBI taxonomy): Eukaryota > Metazoa > Chordata > Aves > Columbiformes > Columbidae > Pampusana > Pampusana beccarii. Next base: position 1,104,436 of record VWYH01006691.1, on the reverse strand, counting down.
AGTTTACCATCCTGACCTGAAGACAGACCCTGTTCCTTCTGGCAGGCCCTACAGCAATTACCAACAGAACAAAGTAATAGGAAACGGTTTGCCTTTTTTTTTTTTTCTTTATTCCACTGGGTATGTCAAGGACAAGCTTTCCTTCTCTTGCCTTTTTATAGCTGATAACTTATGTGGCCACAGCTTCTACAAAAGAGAAGGAAATGCAAAGCTATTTGCCAAAAGAAAGCAAGCATTAATAAAATAAAATAAAATGAAATGAAAAAAAAAAAGGAGAGGAACTTGGTGCCTTGCAACAGCAGAAGGCTGAAGACACTGGAAAATTCACAGGCTTTCCACTGTCCGTCTTACACTGGTATTAAGGGTCAAATATTTTGCACCACAGTAAATCAGCCAGTTCAGAAACAAATTACCACAAGCTACAGCTGGAACAAGGGAGAAAAGTGTTAAAACATGGGCAGTTGCTTCTGGTTCCAAAACCAAAAAAAAAGATGAATCAAATCTGAGTTTCATTTCGCCTGAATTTCTAAGTTTGATTTCTTCCAACATCAGCCAGAAAAGCTTTCAAAGTTACAAAATTACAGCAGCCTCTTAGAGAAGCTGATCATTCAAAAAGCATCGTTTTCATGTTAGTTTAACCTGGGAGAGAGACAGACTACCATGAGGGAAACCTAGCATTTCTGGAAACCCTCCGGAAACCCAGACCAATTGCAAAATGATAGAAAACTGTTCAGCTTCAATTGTAACGTCTCTTTTTCCTGTGTACAGGAGGTGATAAACATGAACTATAGCACCTTATTCCTCTCTCAACCTTAGTACAAGGAATCACATTTTTGCCAAGACTGTTTAACAGAGGTCTGACTTTCTGAAAGTCTCAGAGTGTAAAAAGTTCATTAAATTAGTCACGCACCTTAAATACAAGCACATACAAAAACAATTCGATAAATTAGGGTTACATTTCCTTTCTACTTTTCCTGTTGCTCCAAAGAGCCACCACCTTTTTCTTACACCAATCACTATTTCCACAGTATTTATAAGAGTTGTTGAATAATAATTGTTGCTGCAAGAAAAACTTTCTGTTGTAGCTGTGTGTGTATCTGAACCGATTAATCAAAGGAAATAGTTGCTACAAAGTATTTCATCTCCATGTTTACCCTACTGTTTTTTTTATTCCACTTGCTAAATCACTCTTAAAAATCCTAAAAATTCATTCAGGCGGGGAGAAAGGCTTTGTATCATGCCCGTAGAACACTTGTAATCGTGTAGGTGCTGTAGAAAAGAAAAAAAAAAAGATAATTGTATTTTCCTTATTATTTTCCTTATTTCAAGCCCGCTTTGGAAATCATGCACCAGAAAGAACAGGAAATCCTGTTCCTGAAATGCAGGTGTTGCAGGGGTAGAATATAGCTCCTATAAACACAGGACAATGAACAACATTTTTTTACGAAAGTAAAGATGAGAACAATCAAGTAAAATATACAGAAGGATTAATTAGTAGGAAGAACTCATTAATAAAGCTGAAATTCAGAAGTGACACACCAAGTGCTGAGGAAAGATCAGCAATACAGGTGCTGAACGCAAAGTATTTGTCTGACTCAGGAGCAGAAAAATAAATTACTTATTAATTAGAAACACGTGTGTAAAACGTAAAAAGTTGTCTTGCTCTTTTAATTTGCCAGCTAATTATGAAGTCGACTAATAATTCAGGAGCTAGAATCTCTCTGTAGTGAAATATTAATTTTGATCCATATTGTGCTTGGTGACACCCTAATTCCACACCAGATATATGCACTCAATAAAAAAGCTCAGTTACGTGTAGGTGAGAATTCCGTAGAAAAAGACCATTAAAATTATAGCTAAGTTTAAAGCTATACAAGTGTTATTATATATATAACATTTCATGATCCAATGGAAAAAAATATGTTGTAGCCTAAACCATCTTCCCTGAAGAAGCGGGTTGATGAGGTGACACCATCTTGCAGTTTGAGGTCATGGATTTGTACCAGATTGTTGGTGACCAAATGTTGTTCCCAACTGACAGTCCTCCACTGATCTACTTGAAAAAGAAGTTGAAAGCCTCCGTTTTCTTCCTAATGGACAGGTGTTGGCCTGACACAAAAAACTAACCCATCGTTACGTTTGGTTGCTCACTTGAATCCTTATGGGTCGTGTCAAAGGAGGACAATGGGTGGAAATGACCATGGAAAGTTAATGACTCTTTTAGCCCTACAGATGGTCACTCTAACTCATAACTCCGGGAAATTGTCTCAAACTCTCTTATTCAATTAGAACAACAACAAAAAAAATCTCTGTATGAACAGTAAATTAGACTTGAGTTCACCACAGGATAAAGAGTAGAAAAAAAGGACAAAGATTTTTTGATTCTTACCCTGGCAGGAAGAAATTATTTTACCACAGCACGGAACAGGGATTTAATAACCACCACAAGGCTGTCATCCACTAACATTTGAATTTTATATGCACCTTTTATACACTTCACCACCACCAAAGTCTTGTCTTACTGGAAACTGTTCAGAGAAGTGCAATAAAAACCATAATTAAGCTGGTTTGATAGGAGAGGTCTCAATAACTGAATTTACATACTTTGATTCAGTACATTCCCGATTATTTACATATTTATATATATGATCATGATTAGACAGCCCATTCTCAGTTTCAAGAGAGACCAAAGAGCCCAGAACCACATGTACAAAAACTTTGCAATGCTGGGTACTTGGATCTCATTGATTTTAGCACGTTAAAAACTACCAGGTCTACATTTATAGGTGTTTGGATATCTGAAGTTATCAAGAGAATCCTGAGTCCTAAATCCTATTATATTCAATGGGATCTAAGCACCTAACTTGTTTAGATATTTCTGGAAATACTGGTAAATGCCCAACAAGAATTTCTGAAATATTTCATAATATTGGTACAGAGTTGTACAGGCAGGGTGAAGACCAGAAGATCTACTATTTTGAGACCAAGATATATAGGAAGAGGCAATTAATTTTTTACTGCTGTCAAGTTAACCTCTTAAAAATAGAACATGGACTTGGTGAGTTTGACAGAAAAAAGAACTAGTTAATCAAACGCAGTAGAATTATTACTATATGAAGGGGGAAGGCTGAAGAAAAATCAGATTGGTTCATCTGTTTTCCAGAAGAAAGGATGGAAGCCACTTTTAGTGATGAATTTGAAAGATATGTCTGTTCATTAGACTTCAGCCATGTTCCTCTGAGGTGTGTTTCCATCTTTGTTGCTAAAATCTGCTTCCCGAGAGACAGACTTAAATTTAAACTCAATACGCTGGACACTCTTTTTATTTTCCATGGTGTCATTGTTTTTGTTCTGCACTGTAAGCTGCTTGACCTGAAATAACCAATTTATCATACTGTCCAGTTAAGAAAAAGGAGCGACTGTACAATGGAAAATGTTGCTGAGGGTCTACTTCTGCTGCCAAGACGTATCTAAAATCATTTCTTGATCAAGGTCCAGCCCATTTTATTTTTATCTCTTTCATAACAAAAGAGAAACGACTTGGCAGAAGTTTGCAAACTATTGGTGTAAAGATAGAATTGCTACCGGGTACCGAAGTCTCTGGCAAGACATACAAGTGTTCCGAGACGTAACTATCACGAGCACGTAAATAAAAACATAACTTACAAATAGCACCGCCACAGCCTGAGTGCTTTTTAAACCCATCGCTGAAGCTGCATCCATTTGTGTCCAGCTCAACGGCAGACAAATGAGAACAAAAGAACAATATTGTTCTTTGCTGGCAGGATACAGAACTGCAAGCCCCTCAGTTTGCAGGTTACAATAAGCATCGCAACTAGAAGGTGAAGGAAAAAGTTCTGAGTCACGGGAACGCAGTAGATGGCAAAAGGCACAATCTTCTCTAAAAACGTAATATCCTAAAAGCAAAATTAAGAACATTTCCCTTCACTGTTCATGAGGTCCAGACTTTTCCAGAGACTGCACACACACACAAAATGGTAAATGGTAAATGGTGACTGACCTGTTAGACATGACTTACACCACCACAGGTTGAAGGTTTCCAGACATGAGTCTGAAAATGCACCAGAATTTTTCCTTCTCAAATTCAGGTTTCCAGCCCTGGGCTTTGGTTGACTTTCTACAGTACTGCGAGTTACTCCCCGTAACCACCAGAACTGTGATCTAGATCCCTGTCAACATCCTTCTCCATCCGTTTGTTCATAGTGAACACAAAGCAGTAAAAATGGAATGGTTTCTGAATACAGCCAGGGGCAGGGGGAGAGGAACAAAAATGAAAAAAAAAACACCAAAAAAAACAAAAACAAAAAACAAAAAAAACAAAACCACAAAAAACAACCAACCTACAATGAAGAGAGAGAGGGAATGTGACAATATTATTCACCTAAGATCTCTGAAGTTAAAGCATTCTCAACAGCAAACTTTTTTTCTGACAGGTTCAAAAGGCCACAGGCCGATTTATTTTATTCAGTAATTTTTCCTCTAGAGCCTAAGAAAGAGAAGTTATTTTAATATAACAATAGCTCAAGGTGTACAGTGTATGTTTTCTTATCATCACTTTGCACATTCTTTATCTGTCCATATCTCTACTCCCCAACATTTCCCCCCAAGATTTGCTCTGCTTTGGCTTCTCCCACGTTCTCAGATTCTATACGTTAATATTGTTGTCGGTATTTAAGTGGAAACTTCTACATTGAAAGAAAAGCAGATATTTGACTCAATCAGTAGTGACAGCATATTTAAGTGCCTTCACATACAAGAGTTGAAATATTTACCTAAATATTTGTATCTAGACACAGGACACCCCCAGTTACATTCACACAATATACACACTTTCTACACTCATGAATGAAAACCACACATCAGATCGAACAATCTTTGTCAATATTACTTCATTATGGTGTTTACTATGTTTTTTATATTAAGTGAATTAATATGCACTATTTCAGGATCAATGATGGTTTTAAGGTCCGGTACGGCACACCGTCTTCAAATTAGAAGAGCAAACTTCATTCTGGTGTATTTGGTGAGATACATGGGTTTTACTAAGAGATAATTTGGCATATTGAACAAATACCATGGCAAACAGATTGTACGTCTTCCTACTTTCCTGTAATTGGCAAATCAAACTTGTATTTAACTCCATTGCTTGCCAGTACTTCATAGAAATTCATATCTGACCTCTACTTCAGTACATCTAAAATACAGCAGGAAAACTAGTCTTAAATGAAGCCTTCCAATGCAAACCAAACAAGCCGTTACCTGCACTAAACAGATAATGCCCAAATATAGAAAACTAAATACAGGTTACAAGTAGTCCAGGTAGGCGGGTACACTTGGTTTTTCACCCAACATAAATAGATCACAGTCAGAGAAGGAAGTATTTTATTTCTATTGACTCAATCTATTAATTAAAGTAAACATAGATATTTTAAGTCCCAGTGGAATCATCTATTTTTGGCCTAGAATGAGTAATTATCTTATTTTTGACTAATCTCAGTGGGAAATTTATGAGGGGCAAGGGCCACTTCGGAAACACATGGTCTGATGTGAGTGCTCAAGACAGTACTAGAGATATTTTTCTGCTTGCAAAGAGCAATTTACAATTATTAACCTTTTCCGACTAAAAAGAAATTGAAAGAATTCAGGCATCTCAAATTATTTGTTTCTAGCCTTAAAGAGCCTTCGGATCATTTCATATCTTCCCCCTTTCTCTGTCACAACCTAATAACCGCTTCACACACAAAGACTTACAAATCATTCGTGTTGGCTTCAAAACAGGGAGAAAGCGAGAGGTAATTTTTCCTCTCAGTTTTCGGAAAGGTCCTAGTATTATTCTGACTGAAGAAAATGCTTATTTTCAGCCTGACATCACATATATGGTTAGGTGCTGTGTGTAATGTGTGGAGACAAAGGTTTAAGACCAATTTTATCTCCAGTTCCAAAATTAAGGAGGTTGACTATCCTGCACTAAATGAGAAGATGAGTCTTTCCATGACACAGGTTCACATCGGTAACTTTACAGTGTATATTAACCAAATAGTTTCCAGAGACATAAATTTCACGGAGCTTTCCAAGGGTTCTGGGGGTGGAAAAATATGTTCCATTTTGCACTAAGTTCTGTCTGTGCCACAGCGCCTGCAGTAACCGAAAATTTTTATACATCTACATCTAGATCAAAGCATTCGTCTCCAACAAGTGACCCTACACTCTAAAAGAAGAGGTGTCTGAACATTTTCTGTAGATGTTTGAACCGAGCAAACTATGTTCTCATACAAAAAGAAAAAGTCACCTCCATACAGCAAAGCAGAATATTTAGCTCAGAAAAAATCCTGTTTTCAACCAAGAAAACTCCTCTTACAGCATCACCTACAAGGTCAGCTTCGCTAAGGTGCAAAGTACATATAGAATAGCAAGAATTTTGCGAGCCTTTTCTGGAACGTACAGTCGTGCATGTGGGAGATTTGTGTGTCAGACATTCCCTGTTTGCACAGTCTGTGATCTCGATGGCTTTGATTCATGTATCACAGAGTTTGTACAAAATCCAGCTGTTGGAAACATAATGAAATGTATACGTTAAACCTATTCTCTGTGTTAAAATTGTTCTCCAAAAACGTTATGGCAGCCCAGAAAAATGGACTGGCAGGAATTTGCCAGCTGCGTATTTGACTAAATTTCAGGGATTTGTGTAAATGCATGATGTGTTGCAAGGTTCACCAACGTCAACACATCTGCAGTCAGGAAAATACTCCCCTGTGCCCTCTGTCCTTGTTAGATACATTTCTAAAAACCTGATAATAAGCATACCTCAGGTTTACCAAACGTATTAAGTCTTTATTCGGAATGCCTGGCAGGGATCAGAGCATGATACATGTTAACTACTATTACTATGAATTATCCAAGAATGCTAAACAAGTAAAAATGAGATAAAATCCTGATTCTCTTAAAGGCTGGGATTGGTTCCACTGGTTTTGATGGAGCTAAGATTTCAGTCTGGATCCCTGTCTTAAAAAAATAAATTAAAAAAAGAAAAATATAGCACAACGCTGGAAGGTTGAGAAGAGATGATAGCAAATCCAGAGACAGAACTACATGGTTATGCAAACTTATGAAACATCACTTCTACTTGTCAAAGCAAATAAAATAATGACCAAAAATAGGAGGAGTGGAATAAAGTGCCAGTGACTGTATTATCCCATTTCATAAAAGGGAACACAAAGATTCACAGAGCTTTGCATCAATGCCTTGGTTTTATGAAAACCAGGCTACTTTGCAGCTGAAGAAGGAATTTAAGAAGGAAATTTAGAAGCTGAATTCATTAGAAGGAATTTAATAAGGGTTAGGTAAGAATTTTGAAATTATAAACTAAACTAACTTTTGCCCAAGGTCAGTTAGCAGAGCTGTTTGCCATGAGAGGGTTCAGATTTTGGTCTGTTGAGTTCTGACTCTCAGCCCCACATTCAAAATAGTAGATTTCAAGGTATTTGGTACTCTCTAGATGTTATCAGATCGTTTACCTGCCCTGGTCATGTCTTTATGTAGGAAGGAGGAAGTGGATTTCTGCATATCACCGATTTTTTAGGGTTTTTTTTTTCCTAAAGCAGAAAAGGAGAGGGAAGAACGTAAAGAAGCTTGGTGAGTATCACCAAACCCCAACACGGAATTGTTCATCAAGGTCTGATTTTCCCTATTGTGGTTGCGCCAAGATTTATTAAAGCACAGCATGTGTTCACTTATTCTTATCCAAAATGAACTGAAAAGGCACTTCGCATCTGCCCTCAAGAAAAAAAAAAAAGTAGTTTGCTTATTTGGCAAACTTTGTTTAAAAATCTGTTTATTCCAAGGTTTGTCTCTTTAGTTCTTTTTGTTTGTTTGATTGGAGGTTTTGGGACTTTTTTTGGTTTTGTACATGGGTGTGCAGCTTTCTTCCCCTCCTGTACCTCTCTTCCTCCATCTGTTGACCTCACTTTAGCACATAGTTTCCCATTTACTTTGCCAAAAATGTGTAAAACTTGGGGCGTCTGCTTCGATTTCTTTGTGACTTGTAACTGTATCATTAAACTAACATTTGCTCTGTTATAAAGAAATCCCTGTAACTTTAATTAGGCTCTTCTGCTCCATTTGCTCTTGCGCAGTCGCAAGTGTGAAGTAATGCTTCCACATGGAAATGATAGGGAATGGTCTTTATTATAAACAAGCTGTGTGAAAAGCCAGAAACCTCAAGTTCTGAGTTTCTCACAGTACCTAGTACTGTACTTTCTGCGTACAAGATGTTTCCCAATGCAAAATAATATTTTCCTTACCTTGCATTTCCACCAAAGGCGCCTGCTCTCCCTCTACCACCCCTGAATTCTGCTATTCTGTGAACAAGCATAATCCAAATCCCCCCAGCGCCCCAGGAAAAAAGGCCATTCCTTGAAAATTCCATTTTCTAGCTATGGATATGGACCACACAGCAGCTCACTAGTCCCCTCATACTCACAATTAAATTTGGAGTGTCTAACGTTACTCTATTGCGTGTAATTAATACCTTAAAAAAGAAAGATTTAATCAACTAGATTATCCTGCACCAGACGCACCTATACAGGTAGGCAATAATGATATTTACATGTGGAGCCTGATTAGTTTGGAAACAAGTTTCCATAAAGTCCAAAAATGAAACGATACTGAAATATGGAAGTCTCACTAGTACCAGGATTAGAAAATATTTTTCCTTATTACAGTTGTTCTTTACTAGGTATAGTATGTTCAGGTAGACCCAGCAGATATATTTTGTACCACTGCACGTAATTCCCTATTATTGCAGCAGTTGCACACTAGATATCATGCACTATTTCAAGGAACATTAACTGAAATCAGATCCAGTTATTTTTGTTGATTTATATCTAAGTTAACATATCTTTAAGATATGTTTAAGAACAGATGTTTACATGTTAGGCATTAGAATATTACATGGTTTTACCTTTTAAATGGAATGAGGACAGTGGTGTTTCCTCTTCTACTTTGTGATCCCTTCTCATTACAACATCGGTTTTTATTCCCATTTTTTCTTTATACGCATTCAGCTGCTGTTATTACTCCCCTGCAATAAAGCTATAATCATGACAAGGTGTCCCCTTCCATTGCCATATACTTAAAGAATATGTTAACCCACATGACACACAATTGATTCAAAAAATAGAAGCCAAATCTCCCGAATCCTAATACCTTGTTTTGATCATAGGGTTGTCATATCTTTCAGTGTTGGCAGCTGGATTTTCCCAGTATTCCACTCAACTTCTTAAATGCAGTAGGAATCCAGAGGTATGTTCTCTGATGAGCTTATAACCTGAAAGAACAGAAAACAGCGTAAGAAAAAGCTCCGTTTACAAATATGCTGGGCAGGCAGTGACTTACCCAGAGCAATCCTGAGAACTTGTGTTTCATTAGAAACCTCCCAGGTAGCTTGAACAAAGGAGAGACAACATTCCTGTGGCAAAAACAGAAAATTCTGCTTCTAAACCCATTGTTTCTTGAACAGAAAACACCTCATTTTGTTGTTTCTTAGAGTAAAATATGCCTCAATGGTGAAGTATCTAGAGACCACTCTGAAGCAACCTTTATTATAAGTACAGCCCCATCAAAGCAGAGATCTATGCCAAAAGCACATGAAAACCAACCGTGTAACGCTTCTCCCCAAGACTAAATCCCATCGAAAGGTACATTCTGCAAATTTGCTCGTGCACTGTGTTCAGAACCATTTTGTGTAGACTCAGACGTGGTTTCCCAGCCCTGGGTAAGTGGAGCTCCTGTGAACAAGTGGCCTTTGGGGGTGAATCCCCAACCATGGTCCCTCCAGCTCCAGGTGCTCCAAGGGTGACCCTGCTGGTGTCCAGCTTTACAGGCAGGGAATAAAGCAGTGAGCATAAAGCATAAATGAGACACTGTCATCAAAGTTTTCTTCTGGACCCTGAAAATGTTCTAGGAGCCGTATTCACCACTGTAAAATTCACAGAATGTGAGACAACTGTCACACCTCGAAATCACTGAGCAAAGAGTGATGAAATTAACTTACTTTGCTCATTATTCAGTCGCGAGTCTGGGTGACAAGGTATCTCCAGGTATGTCTTGTGTCCTCCCTAGAAACAGAGATTACTTATGAAAAATGGATAGGTGTTGCTTTCTCATTGACATACAGAAGCTGATTTTTTTAAAATAAAAATGTGGACTCTTTAAATGAGTATAAAAAGTATATATTATCAAGCCACATGAACTTCCCTCTTAAGTCCTCACACACAAAAAAAGGGAAAACACAATAGGCTCATTTCTAAACAAAGGGTTGTGCATTTTCCCATTTTAAACTGTTTATAAAAACTAAAAACCAGTTAAGCTACACTGAGAGAAACAAGGGCTTTCAATTCATCCATGCCCCTTCCTTCAAGCGTGCCTTTTACCATCTAAGAAAATCCCAAACAATAACAACAAATTAAAAAGCCCAAACTTTTGGCTAAGTTTCCAGCTGCTAATTTCGTCTGTCATGAGCTGCTATTGTCAGTCTGAGGGAGGGATTGTTCCCAACTTTAAAGAAAAAAAAAAAAGTAGAAGATGCAAAATATACTCAAAGTAACATCTGTGTTTTCTGATTTTATTAAAGCATTTTGTCTTTGTTATACAGAAATAACAAAACACTGAGCCCTTCCCATCAGTATTCATGACGTCTGCCTTTTCATACAAAACCCTCTGAAAGAAAATTCCCCCTGGAAAAAAAAAAAATACTTTCCTTCTAAAAAAACAGATTGTGAGACAGATGATTGCATTGTTTAATCAAATTTCCATCTGAAAACTCTTTTCCTAGTTTTAGATTTAGCTCACCCAGTAAGGCACAGGCACTAGGAAACACGTGGAAGTATAAAGTAGCAGCTCCTCCATTTTATTATCTCCCTTGAGCTTTGCAATTGGCAAATGAAAAAGAAAGTGAGGAACAAAAGTGGGGGACATAAATTAAGCCCTGCTTTTTAAAGTTCAAACCGAATTTTCTTTAGTTTTCTACAGCTGTCAGATAAGCAGGGTAAAACCACTAACGCATGTTTAATATATAAAAAACTCATAATGTTCAGTAGTACGACCTCCATTGGAGACATTAGTTCAGGCCAGTGAACTTGGAGTAAGCCAAGTGTGGAAATGTGGAATTGGGCCAGTGACCCCCACCAGTGCCTGTCATATCTGCTGAAAGCAAACTTGTCAAATGTAGAAGGGGCAGAAGGAGGACAAGAGTATCCTTAAACCAGGGAGCAGCAACAAAGCGAAGATGCCCGTCATCTATTCACAGTTGTCTGTTGCTCAGTAATGGCTCTGGCCGTCTCGGGAACAAAAAGTCTGGTTATAGCCTCAACCTTTCAACCTTGGCCGGTCTGGGGGCTTTTCATTTCGCAGGCTCCCCAAAGCTGATGAGGGATCATAAAGCTATGATACGCTCCATGCTGTTATCATCTCTTCAAATGTACTTGGGACCACGCAGGAGAGGAACGGAGCATTCCCAGGACCGCCGTAATAAAAGAGCCACTGTTCTTCCCCTTCAGCTACAAAAACACTCTTTAAAAACAGTTTCTCAGTTGCGTTTATAGTATTTCCTCATGATTTTGCTTTTTATAAATCAAATCATTTTAAATATCTGTCTTACATCCCAACACTAGTTTTAATTTACCCGTTGTATACTTGTCCTTGAGCTTTGGCTGTAGCCTGCTTGCTTTCTGCCCCCTCAGTTTCGTATATTCACTTCTCTTCCTCAGAAAAGCAAGATGCAACTGCAGGGAAAAATCCACCATGACCATGGGATTTCACAGACAGGGAACTGTTTAAACCCCCATCATTGTCAACAGGAGACAGAGAACCTACACTGACATCATAAAACGACCAAGAAATGTCTAGGACGTGTTAACCTCTCACATCAGCAAGCGTTGAAGACCTCACAGATTAATCACATTGCTGCGACTAAGAAGATAAAGCGACACTTCTGCCTGGTTGGCAGCACCCTGTCTCTGTTCGGTGTGAGGATTCCAGCTTTCGACAAGCTCAAACGTCCTGCAGTTTTTCCTGGGATCAGGTGCCACCATCCTCGGACAACGCTGCACTGCAGCATCTCATCGCTTCATTAGAAAAGTCTTGGAAAGCACAATAAATAATATCCACATAATTCTCCCCTTCACATCATCACATCCTTACATTCCTCCAGGATTACTCTTCAGTGTTTATTTCCCCTTTTCAATGTATTGCTTTCCTGACTCTCCTTCTGTATTTCTAATTCTCCTTTTGAATAAACATGTTGCAAGCAATATGTGGCAAGCGAGATACCGGAGATTCCCTCTTCAGCAACATATCAGCTGTTGCTCTTCTGTGACAGCAGATCCCTGGGGGCTGTTTTCACCTATAACTCCTGAGAGTTGCTTGTCCTACTGATCTAATCACATATCAGCAATTTTATCAGCTGTGAATGAGGAATACTGTAGTTCTGCTTTAACACAAGAAAATCTGCTGCCGCTTACCATTTCCAGCTCAAAAATGTCAAATTATATTTTCTGTTCTGGGGTGGTCCATGCAAAATAAAGTTTGATTGCACAAGAGAAGACAAAATTTTATCCTCTTCAGTATTAATTCCTGCAGATCAGATGAGAAGCCTGTGGTTTGTTGTTTTACAAAGCCCTCTTTGAATACGTCACCAGTATCTTACACCATCCTGTGCAGATGTTTGGTTTTGATCACATTTCCTTATCCTAAAGATAAGGTTATACTGTAATGATTTTCAGGCTTCTTGTGTCATGTAACTACTTAGAGCAGCTGTTTCCAGGTTAGGTATTTTTTATGAGAAAGATTAAAGATTTTCATTTAATTTCTCATTTTTGTTTATTCTATTGCATGAGAACGTGAGATAAGTAAACTTATTTGTGTTCTGAATGAACTCTAGCAAAACACATGTGTACAGTATTTACAAACACAAACTTGAACAAAATACATACTTCCATGTGTGTAACTTCTGGCCTCAGTCCCAGAAAGGTAGCTGAGGAAAACAAAAAAAAAAAAGAGGGGAAAAAAAAATCAGGTTAGCGTACTTAAGAATAGATTATCAATGAAGATTTCTAAGTAAATTATCTGTATGTGAATGACCCCTCCTGAGTGAACTTCGCACACTTGAGAGCAGTTGCAGTTCTGCATCTGTGCTGAACCCTCCTGCTGGGATATCTGGGGGCAGATGCTCAATTCTGCAGTAAACTGAGCTCCTCTACATCTATCGTGTCATTTAAGTGGTGTTACCTTTTCAATAAAATGTAGAGGCAAACACATAAAAACCACTGCTATGACTGTAAATCAATCATCAGAGCAAGATTTTTGTACTACAAAAATGGAGAGAAGTCATTTCATAGGTGCGCAAGTGATATGTTCCATATATACTACATTATTTCCCCACAGTAACTGAGTCTACTGCATGACAAAGAGGAAATAACAGGTGAGCCCATCTAATGAATGTAACCTGCATTTTTAGGAAAATTCCGGGAATGCAATTATTGACAACCATTTTCCAAACATACGCTTTCAGGCAGGTCTGGTAACGCTATTAGGAGGCTTAGTCTATTATTTGCTATTATTATTGTTATGTATATCGTAGAACGGTTTGGGTTGGAAGGGACCGTAAAGATCACGTAGTTCCAAGCCCCCTGCCATGGGCAGGCCCATCTTTACCCAGACCCGGTCGCTCAGAGCCTCGTCCAACCAGTCTTGGACACTTCCAGGGATGGGGCATCCACAATTTCTCTGGTCAGCCTGTTCCACTGCCTCACCACCCTCATGGGGAAGAATTTCTCCTTTATACCCAATCTAAATCTGCCCTCTTTCAGTTAAAGCTGTTACTTGTGTTTATTCCGAATCTTACAGACAGTACTGGAAACATTTAGAGGATCCTGGGACAGGAGACAACGGTTTGGAGAAGGGGGGTGTGACTGGCAATTGAAGCTGGAGAGCAGACTAAGCCAGATTTGGCCCTCAACTCAAACACAGCACCTGCAACTGACTGTCTGCATGAATTTTTGGGGTACTAACACGTCAGACACAAATACAAACTGAGAGTATAAGCAGAGATGCGATGACTGAGCTATCATATGGGCACAGGACTCAGACCAAGGAGACTTTACTGAAACATACCTAGGGTGATACGCAGGAGTTGAGAACTGATAGAACTGGAACAGATTGGAGAACATGGGCCAAAAGAGAAGTTGCAAGATGGACAACCAGCAAACCAACCCGACAACTGTAATGCAGTTCCCACCACAGCCGAGCTTGGAGGCTCCAGGCTGCTTATAAGTAAATATCTCCAAACCTGTTCCGTGTGTGTGTGCGCATGCTACAACTTGCTGTTATGACCAGAATCTCTGCACCTTGACTAGTCTATATGTTGCCTTTAAAATTTCAAGCCATGTTGGTGAACCTGTGGCTGCCTCAGAGGACAGCAGGTGGAAGTTTTAATTGTGTATATAGTTTGCTTTTTTTAATGGAGGAGTTTACAAACTATCTTATGGAAACTTCCAAACACAGAGGTGTTAAAAATATGGCAAGATCAGGTTCTCAGAATTCAGAAAGACTGAAAAGTCAGAATTAAGGTTGACCACACAACCTTAACTGAATTCTCTGTATGAATGGATCTGAAAATCACCTACCCCATTGGTGAGCCTCTAGCCTCCTCATTTATTCCTCACCTTCCAGCTGGTCAGGATACGATCCTGAGTCTTCAGTGCTTAGGCCAAGCTCATTCCTGAGTGGTCCTTGTCTTGTCAACAGCCCTGTAGAAAAACCATGCAAGATCATGCCATTAAAGACTACGTCACATTACCTCTACACAAGTGGAGACAATTTGTGTTCAACAGACAACGGAACTCAAGCCTGGCATTTCCTACAGCTGGAAAGTTTGAGTCTGACATTTTATAGTTAAGACTGGATTTGTGTGTATAGCAACATAAATGCATATTCCACAGCTCCGTCAAGCTGTAAGAGGCATCTCTTTTGAGGGAGAGGATGCTTTAGCCACACAAGCTCCTGTCACACAGCTGGCTACTGCGGGGTACTTGGCTCAATTTCACAAACCGTATGTGCGTGTGCCCTTGTTCTCCTTTGTTTTTTTTCCTGGGATGGTGCATTTGGAAGGTTTAGTGATGTTCTTTTAGCAGATCACATTCCCCCACAATCAACCTCCCTTTAGATTTCTTTTCAGTTTGTTTTCTCCTTGTTATTTCTGGGGAATGAGGTGGGAAGTGCTTGTTTGTTTGTGAAGGGTTTGGCTAGGTTGGCTGCATACTTGACTCATTTCCCATTACTCTGATATTAGACATTCCTATAAACCCTGATGTCTTTTCCTATTAAATTTCTAGCTCATTGACTCCACGTTTTACTCTAGAAACTACTTCCTTTCTGTGCTACCTGTTTATCCTAAATGAAGACTTCATTGGGTTTTTTTGATGACTCTGTAGATAAGCATTTAAAATATAGGGAAAAATATCGTAAATTCTCAGGGTTTCAACAAGATAAATGAAATTTGAAAGGCTTCTGACAGTGTCATTTTGTAAGAATTCAAATCTCAAAAGGGCTGCAATACTTGATTCACCATTGTCCCTAGCAAGAGTTACATAGTTCTTTTTTTCCTGCAAAGATATCTTTCTTGATTATTTTTAAGGTTTGGTTCTATATCCGGTTCAACTACAGTAATTCAAATATACTGCCTTTTTTTTTNTTTTTTTTTTTTTTTTTTTAAGACATTTATACGTCCATTTCAGTGTCAAATTTTCAAGACCTTTGCTTGCACATTGGTTTATCTTTGATGTTATATATTAACAAAAGGTAGTCAAACTTATTTAATAAGATCAATACCATTTATCTGCAGTGCGGATGGGTTTGTAGGGTCAGAGTTCCTCCACATATCATGACCAAGTCTTTGCTCTATCTGTGAACATGGCAGCACTGGTCTGTGGTGTTTGTTAAATGAAAAAACCTACCCCTTAGGTGGAATTAGCCCATGCTGCTCAAAGCCCCATCCAGCCTGGCCTTGGACACTTCCAGGGATGGGGCATCCACAGCTTCTCTGGGCAGCCTGTTCCAGGGCCTCACCACCCTCACAATGAGGAATCTCCTTATTTTGCATCTCTCTGCTTCTCCCCTGTACCACAAACGTGTATTTCATTAGACTACATAACATCCCTGTTTAATTACCCTTAGCAGACTAAAATTTGCCAGTTTCCATATGGCTGATCTGTTCGATCTGCCAGGTTTTTCATGATTTATTCAGGGGGGAAAAAAAAAATGGCAATTTACAAAAACAAATTCTTTGTTTCCTCACAGAAAGACTAATTTCTATTCTCTGAGCCAAAAAAAAACCCCAACCCTAGAACCAAACAATATGCACAACAGAAGCAGATGTAGCTATTATAGTGTGGCCTGGTGCTTTGAGAAAAGGGACAGCATGAGTAAAATTAATGCATTAAAACATTTACTTCAATGCATTTAACCTTTTCTACTTAACATCACTCACGCTGTTCTTTCTAGTGTAAAAAAATTTAAACTTCTTCACTCCGGTTTCCTGGTCTGCCATCCCACCACCAGAACCCAGCATTGTTATGTGTATAAAAAGGAAAATACTGGAAGCACACGTTTCTAAATATAATCAGCGAGAGCTTTCGGGTCACAAGCAACAACCTCTTGTTGTTGTTGATTTCAGCATTAAACCAATGGATCTATTTTGTATCAATACACTGTAATTGGTTTTCTGGATGACATCTCTACAGAATAATGCTGGGATCAGTAGTGAGTACCGGGGCTGTATTAGCAGAGCAAACATTGAGTTATTATGTCCCTTTCAGAGAGCACAAAAGTTACTCTAGCTTGAAGCCATATGGCCGAGAAGCGTGTTGACATATCTCAGCAATAAAGGGTTATGTTACAGAAGGGCCCATGTTGAGAAGATCAGAAAAGCTGGATCGGCTACTTGACCAGTGTCACATCACTGAACCCGGCCTAAAGAGCTGGAACAAAAATGACATGAACTCATCTGCGACCACTGTCTAGGAGCGGAGACCTTTAACAATGGCAGCACCTGCCAGATCGCCATCCTCCTCCCCAATAAAGTCACCAACAGCCCCCTCGCTGCTCCGTCATGTGCCTGGCACAAGGCCCCTATTGTTACCAGCCACTCTCACTCCAATAATTTCTCCTCTAAATGACACTGCACCACCACAGGTCATTTCAAGGGGGCTGAAAAGAAAGATTTTGCATCTGTTTTGAGTTGTAGGCACCAAGGGGGAGGGGGCTCGAAACCCCTTGATAGCTGGCAAATGGTAATAGCAAAATGTCTCTATTGTTTGTGTCTGAACAAACAACCATACTACATGAGAGTTTTTATTGTCCTCAAGGCAATCTGCCACGAATGCTCCCCTTTGCCCATACTCTACAAAGAGAGAGGGGGGGGAAAAAAAAAATCACCACAATAGTCACAGTTAGGAAACCTTAGTGAGAGTTTAATGACCAGCTACCAACTAATGGATGGTGAGTAACATATGGCAGAGCTTGGCCTCTTCACATATTGATTAAAAATAATTTAAAATTTAAAGCCAAGTTTGTTTGACAAGGTTCCAGCTCCTCAGCAGCCACTTAACAATCTGAATAAATCTGAAGGGGAAAAGCTTAAATTCTAACCCAAGGCAAAGCAGAGCGAATTCATTGTCACATTACATAATTGAATCTGTTACATTCACCCAAAACTGACAGCCAACACTTGACGATTTTCTCCCTCTACCTAAAATATTTGCGGATGTAAACAGCAAAGCAATTCTTTGTAATATTTGGTAGCTTTTTTAGAGTGCCTTTATTAGACCCCCTTTATTAAACACAAACATTAACCATAATCAAGACGTGTTTAGTCACATTTTAACTACATAATATTATTTAATACAAAAGAATGATTCTATTCTCATGTCCTCAAAGCACCACTCGAGTTAAACAGTCATATTTTTATACAGGTCTTTGTGTCCTTTTCTAGAGTGATGAATGTCAGAAGCTGCAGCACTTGAGATAATTGTTCCTACTGAATGGATTTAAATAAAGTCTAACCGGATTACTTTTTATTTGCTTTCAAAACCAGCTACACACACTAGAAAATAGATCAGATAACAGCGTAGAAATTACAGTACCTGCTGCTACCAAGGATCAGATGTGCAGCTAAGAAGATTCCAAGCAAATGAAAGGAACCGAAAAAATGCTGGCACTGATTTTTCAAATGGTAATTATTTGGAAAAAGAAAAAGGGAAATGTCCCCTGTAGCCCAGCTATACACACAGTAAGGACCTGGATAAAGACTTTGGATATTGGGTAACTGGCATAACTTGGAGGCTGAAGCACCAAGTTGGTGTCGGGAGGTCTGTAACCTGCTCCCGATTCAGGCACTGAACTGCTCCATAACCTTGGCCATGTCACTTCATCTCTGACTTCTCCCCTACTCTTTTTGCAGTGACCGCTGAAAAATACTCTGATCTTTGCCAAGGCTCTACCTGCTAATTCAACACTGAAGAGTTACCATAAAGAAGGTTCAGAGCTGAGACTTTCACTGGTCTTCGGTCCCACTATGAACATTTCCCTTAAGTGACAAAGGCAAACGGCAGGCTTTAAAAAGCTAAAAAATCGTCTTTGGGAGGATGTTACAGCCCAAGTACTCCAGAGAATGGCATGGCCAACCCGAAGTAGCAGTGAGACGAAGTGTCTGCAGGATTTCCACAAGTTAATGTGGATCAGCTGAACTGACGTAGACTGCAGTGTGAAAGGAGCAGAAATACGGAGAGTAGCACAGGTCTGTTATGCCAGCACATTAATCCACAACAGAACTCTGAAAGCAATTAAGGTACATCCTGATGGAGATAGAAATAGAGTTCCTAGGCTGCCACAGGAGTTAAGACCTAGCTTGTTTAAATGCTTATAAAAGAATAACAAAAAAACACTGGATGCAAATCCACTATCTTCAGTACTTATGCACATGTCAAAATCCATCTATTAATAGCAGCCATGTACTATTAACTGCAGAGTGCTCCTCAGAGATAACAAAAATGATTGTTGCATTTTACTGGTTGCAAATCGGAATGCAGCGAGAGATTTTTCCAAGGCCACACAGGAAAATCTGTGTCAACATCAGGATTACAAGTGAGATCATCTGGCTTCCAGCTCCATAAAATCATCCTTCCTCTCAAAAAAAAAAAAAAAAAAAAATTACTTTTCTAATAATAAAAGCCACTACAGGAAGGGGTGGTCTTCTGGTTTTGTCTTTTAACTTCAGAAATATAAGGAGCGATCAGCTCTGGTCCTCCCTGCATTTGGACTTCCAAGATGCTTCCTGAACACAGCCAATGTATGCTGAACACAGGAAAGAAGTTAACAGCTTCATTCTCATCACATTCCTTCCCCTTCATGCTCCCAAACAGCAAGCAACATCAATTAGGATGTGAATCAATCTAATCCTCGGCACACCCAGTTCTCTTTTAGGTATCTTTGTGGAATCTGAGCACATCCCAGTCTTTAGTGTGTTTTTCAAATCTACAGGGCAAGAAGTACTGCTGTCCATCAACAGGTGGGGAAAAAAGGTATAGTCTAGTAACTTGCTAAAAATCAAACATGAAGGCAGGTTTTTGAAAGAAGTTTCCTAAATCGGGACTGGTGCTTTGCCTGTTGGATCCACCTTCATCTCAAAATACTGAAGGAGTTAACTGGGACTCCATGAGGATGTCGGCATCATCTTGTATTAACCCGTATCAGCTAAGCGGAAAACACTGAATGTATACAAATTCAGACTGTTATCAATTAATTTTGGTATTAATTGTATATTTGATACATAATATGATATGATTTTAATATTTATGACAACAAAAGTGTGCCACATTGGCACAAACACACACAACTACAGGACCGCAGCTGCCGTGGGAGCTTTCTAGCAGACCATGGGTATTGACTAAATATCTACTGAAATGATTTTCGTTACACTGTCATCCCAAACGCTTCATAAATCTGGGATTTTTTACAACAGAATAAAACCGAAGAGCTTGTAGAACGTACACAAATGTCTTACACAAAAAAATATGCTTAGAGCATCAAGTGTGCCATCGTTTCTCCCCATGTAATCGTATATTGCCCATAAACACCGAAGTTTGCGTGTGCACAAACGATCTCTGAAATATTTTGCATTAAAGCTAATTAAAATCTCCTGTCTGAAGAGAAAAATAATACAACCTGGGAGTGCATTTGGAAGCCATTATGGACGGTGCTTGTGCGCTGTGGTAGGGCACGTTGCAGCTGAAATAACCACGTATTAGCGCAAATGCGGAGGAGCAGAGAAATGCAAGACACTGAAGAAGGGCAAGGGAAGGCGGAGGACAAGGGCTGTAGCCATCATATTTCTCAAGGACCTTGGGTCTTTCTGCCGAACACTGGGATGCTATTTACATCGCAGCAAATATTCTCCAAGAGGGAAGAAAAGATGGACTAAGGACTCATCGGTGAAGAGGTCCAATCCTGCAGCTTGCTGAGCCTAGGAAGGAAGAAAACAGAGCTCAGCACCTCCCAGAGAAAGTCAGGGAAGCACAGGCATTTGCATAACATTCGTAAAAACTGCTTCTGCCGCAGATATTTTAGGGCCACGGAGGATTTCCTCCTCCCTTCCTTGCTCCCTTTCTCGCAGCAGGTCAAGCAGGAGTCTGCAGCCCTGAGCGATCTTTCTTAGCAATCTGATTAACATATGGACACACTCTGGCTTACTAAAAACAGGAAATCAATTTGAAAGGCAAGACAAATATTATTTGCTTTCTTCCCATCTGCTGTGATATGTGAACACGTCTGCTTTCAGCAGTGATACGGTGTTATTGATTTAGGATATTTATAGTGTATCTGCCCTTATCAGGCCAGCTATCAAAGGGCTGTAAGGAAAGGCTGTTTGACCCTACAGGCTATTTAAATATGTAGTGGCTTGAAAAAAAGTCAGATTTTCTTATTCGAGTTGACAGCAATACTATTTCATGTCATGCCTAAAGATACCATTTCCTGCTCTGCCATCTACTTCTGTTTGATTGCAAGTCAAATTACATGTAATTGTTCGAGGTCTCTCTTGTCTGCATGGTGACCCCAATGCATTTCCAGGCTACTGCTTTGACCCTCTGGGTCTGCAAAAAGCTGGTTTTCAGAGCACTATTGCCTTTTTAACCATAATCAGGCTGAGTCACTTTGCTAGATGGAGCACAGAAAGCCAGAGGACCCTTTCCCATAAGCACAGGCTGTCTTTTAAATAGAGCAGTTTCAAGAAATCTATATATAAGTAAGCAAACTCAATAATTCTGGAGTGGCCACAGATAACTATCTAAAAAGAGCACGGTGTGCATCCACTGCTAGCCGGGGCCAAAATGTGAAATATCGGATTGCTGCTGAGAGTATATAAGCAATATCTTTCATAATAATATTGCATTTAATCCCTAATTGCTTCTCAACGTTGCTCAAGCCTTACTAAAAAGCCCCCAAGTTGTCAGGAGGGCTTGTTTTGCAATGTAAACCAAATTAATGAGAGCCTGTGCTGATAAAGGGCTCCATGTAGCAACGTGAGGCTCTGCCAAGGGACATGGTTCACACCCATCATAGTGTATCCCACAGCTATAAGCTAAAATGTGCTCTAACTTAAGCAAGGACTATGCCCATCTGGTCAAGAAGCAAACATATAATGTTAAATATACATCCCATAAAGACAGATCAGCTTTAGGACACTCCACGCTTATAAGGAAATCCTTCAGGACCGGGCCATATTTTCCAAAACTTTTGCAAGCACGAATTCATGTCCAGGAACATGAAATTTTCCTAATTTGCTGACCCTTCATGTCTGTCACACAGTTAATGGTTCACACCACATATTTTCCAAGATGCAGGTGAAACTCTCTATAGTCCCCCTTTCTTAACTCTTTCCACAAACTGTCGAGTGTTGCCATTTAATTTGTCTTCATCAACTCAGAATTATTGTTTCAGACTCTTTGTAAATTCGGGCAGACATCCACACTTTGGTTTCCTTCACATCGAAAACTTCTTGCCTTTCACCTACCAAGGCATCTTGCTGTCCCCTCATGCACAAGAGGGCACGAAGGATTTCAGTATTTTCTAATAATAAGCATAATTTACAACAAAAGTCACAGAATTAATTTCAGGGTCAGGCAACCCTCATGTTTCAAAGGCTCTAATATTATCATGGGAACTGCTTCTCCTGACCGGAAGAAACATATAATAGGAAATCCTGACATCTGGAAGAGCACATCTGGCAACCATAATGTTTCCAAGCTTGCTAAGAGTCCTTGTCAGCCTTTTACACCAAATTATTGCCAACTTCCTTCTGTTGTGTTCTTTCTTTACAAGGTGTGCTCGTATCACTCACGTTCATCCCACTGAGCAGCATCAATTAAATAGTAATCACCTGCTTATCTGTAAGCACAGTGAAACTTTTAAGATATTCCTGGTGCTGGTGAAAAGTCAAGAAGTTTACAGTGAGTTGCTCCTCAGTTGTTCCAAATTATATGGCCGTTGAAAATATCCAGTCCAAGCTAATAAAAAGAGCACAGGAAGGAACATAAAATCTTCCGATTCAAGCCTTGTGCACAGCAACAAAACATACAGTTATTGCTCCAAACATTTACCAAAATGGGCCAACCTATAATGCTTTTTTGGACTCTTATTTAATCAAGCTTTCTGTTAAGCCAAGCATGAAGTAGCACCTGAGACTGGATGTCCCCATGTCTGCTCCAACACTTTTTTTTTCTAGATGGACTTAGTTGAGAGGAAAGGAGTCATATTTACATCATTCTGTGCATCGACTAGAACGACAATAACTCTGTGATGCTGACTGTCGATTCACAGAGCCCCGAATCGATTAAATGTTTGGTTTTCACTCTGCAATCCCAGGTAGTTCTCCTCACACGTTACCTTCAAGTATCCGCGCATTGACATTCCAAGAAATACCAAAGATGCTTTCCCCAGCTCGATGTGTGTTCCCTGCGCAGACAGAGGGCATTTCACAGGAGTCGGTGGAACAGAAACATAAATAAACCCTGGTGCCCCGGCGAGGCCTCTGAACAGGAATGCCAAACACCTCCCCCTGCTCTCTGTCACCAATACCTCCATCCCCATGGGTCACCGCTGGTGGCCACAGCTTTTAATCACACGCTGGGCCTGCAATGATTTATCACCCCTTAATAGTTTTTGTGTTGAAGATTCCCAGTTGGCAGCTCAGCTCCCCTTCCCCCCAACCATGTACCGTTACCCAAGAGCATTAAAACCAAAGCAGGAAAATAGACTGTCCATGTGGGAGCAGAGTTAATCCTGTTTAAGAAAACTATCTGCTACTGACAGGTGCTTTTAGCAAATAATTAGTGACGCGATAAAAGATTTTAGGAATTATGCAAAGGTTATAAAGACTTGAAACCTTGTCCAGTGTTTCCAACAGACTGCGTGGCTCTCTGCCGTTCTCAGCATAGCGCATTTAAAATCACAGCCAGTCTTGTTATGATAAATTCTTGCTATGAGGTTCAGTTTAGTTTTCAGCCCCAAGTTGCTCCAGTGGAACTTCCAACTTATCGTGAACAGAAACGCTGCGCACAGGAAAAATTCCAGCACTTATAGGGCGCCGGTACGTAACCAAGATTTGTCTCGTAGGAAACACTGATACACCATTTTTCATCCACAGGTCTCAAAAGTTTCCTGCACTTACCCCCACTTCGAAGCTGAGTTGCCTTTCCAATTCACAGAGCGGGATACTGCCCGAACCAGGGTTAAAGCCAAGCTTCCTTAGTCCCAGTTTAAAAGCACTGTGGCAGATCTAGACAGCTCTCTGAAATAAACTTTTCCCACTTTGATCAGACTCATTGGGAAGTAATGGTTAAGATTCCACTTCGAACAAAGAGTAAACAACTTCAGTGCATACCAAGGGATTCTTTGCACTCAGGTGCCAATAGTCTCTGCAGATGGTGGTGCTGGCAGTGATGAAGACAACGTTGGTCCATCTCCTCCTCTGTTGGATCCAAACAATCCATCTAAGCTCATTTTTCCCTAAAATAAAGTAGACACACTTTATTTGTGAGTTCTGAACACAGTTAACACACACATTGTACACAGGAGCCACGTTATTTTAGCCATTGAACAGAGGAGTTTAACGATTTATTAGGATTTGTTCCAGTGGAAAAAATACAAGCCCTTTATACAAACCAGTCATATTTCACTGCTGCCTCTCTTCCTTACATGTTTAACAGCATTCATTGGTCTAATCGAAGATAAATAATACTAATAATACAACACAATAATGCAATACCAACAATAGAAGAATAAGCTTACACTCAGAAAACCTGCCAATAAAGACCAAAAGGCAAAGAAATCCAATGTGTCAGTCAGGTATCTTGGAGGGGAATTACCTGGCATGAATGGAAGCTCTGCCATTACCCAGGCCAAGGACAAAGCTTCAGCAACTCACACCTCCCACCCAGCCCTCGGAAAATGGGGATAGACCTGTTCAGATCTCATCCCAGCACGGAGCTGTGATGGAACTGGGGACACATAACTCATGTTAAGAGCTGAGAAATACGTGCAGATGCTACATTTTTAGGTACAGCTTTACCACCTGCCAACGTTTTTAAGGTTCTTTACTTGTGTGCAGCAATTGTTACGCAGATTTTAACATTTAAACATAATATCCATGGGTCTAGTTTCAATGACGCTGAGCATCCATAGTCATAAACAAAATCATGCTACTCTTGGTGTTGATAATCTCTAAAAAAAGACTCTTTGTTATGTGTAATGTTATTATCTGTAAAACAATAGTTCAGCGTGTATCTAAAGACGTCTAAATACAATCATGATTTAATTCATCAAAACAACTTGCAACGCTACCTTTCAAACACTGGTGCCCATACACGACATATCACTTACCCAGGGAAAAAGGCAATCCACCTCTAAAACAGGATTACAATACAGGCTGCCTTCTCACATCCAGCATTTCTCATCACTGCTACATCAATTTACAGAGGCGGGGAAGGAGAATAAGTCAAGATGATTGTTCAAATTCATGGCTAGCACACGACATACAAACAGCATTTTTGCATTATGCCATACAACTACCATTGCTATTACTACATGGTAACAGGCCCTTAATAAATAGGTGTATGTGAGAATGAGGGCAGGCCAGAGCCCTTATAGAGCAAACTGCTGCTTTCTAACAGTTTTACCACTTGCTATAGCCTGTGATAGAAGTGCTAAAAATCTAAAGCTAATACACAGGAGGTTTGTTCGTTGCATTGTATGGACCAAAGAAGAATTTCCTGCATATGACACTGAAGGCTGAGTGTACAAAAATTCCTCCAAAGTCTGCAGAGAGCGTTGAACAGACCCTCCTCTGTATTAGTCTTTTTCTCTCATGTATGTGTTTCAAATTTCAACGCAGCTGTGAAAGAAAAAAAAAAGGCAACACCAATAACCTTGCCAACTGGGCACTCAAATGCCAGAGACAAAGGAAAGTTTGGTCAGGAGATGAGTTTGCTGTGGGCAATGACTGTGTCAGACGGCCGACGACATCGCTCCCCACGCTGTCTCCATCACGATTTTCCAGAACAGGATTACGGTGATGACAGATTCCATTCCGAAACTCCCAGGCAGCTCTTTACATAGATGTTAGCAGAACAAAAAGCATTACACGAGATTTCCTCCCTCCATCAAGCAGCGTTTGATGTTCTCTAATCCTCACCTTGGGAAAAGCACTCAAGAACCATGCGGACGTGCTGAAATCACACGGGATGTCCCGTCTCGAAGCTGAAACTCACGAGTTAAGGAACCTCTGTGGGGTGCAGAGGGCAGAGAAAGTAGGTTGTGTCTTTTATTTCCAAGAAGAGGGCAAGGATACCCCACAAAGCTGTGCATATCACCATCAAGTGGAATTGCTACACTCCCCATAGAATACTATTCTGTAGAATTCATGGGGCATATTGGAGTAGAAAAACACAAGGAGCATCAACATTATCTGCTGTATTAGACAATTCTTCAGTAGCCAGAAAAAAAGTGATGGAAAAAAAATAAAATAATTTCTTCTACTTTCATCTTTTAAAAATTCGGTCCTCCACTTGTACAGAATTTGGACCATAGCTAGTTGACTGTGGAAGTGTAGGAAGTCACAGCGCTCGACATTTGGATGGAAGATTTTATTTAAAATTAAAAACCAACATTTTCATGCATTTTCACCAAAGCTGACCCAGCAGTTAAGAATTTATGTGTTCAATTCATCCAGTTCCCTTTTCTAACTCAATTATTTATTGACTTTTAGCATTGGCTATAAGCTATTCAATTAATGTTTTTTACTTTAATGGAAACTCAATCTTATTTGTAGCTGTTGCAAATAACATCATCTTAAATAACACCAGCTGCATCAATTGTCTGTAGTCTGCTGTGTCACCGCTGACCTGAGTAGAAAGTTTGTTTTCTCTTTCAGGGAATGATGTCCAACGAGCAAAGGAGCGGTTTAAGTCACATTTTCAAAATTTGATGCATGCAACTGCGCACATCACATTTATCCCATTTTCATGCTCTTTGTACTAGAAGAACTATCAGAAGCTAAAAGCAAATAAAAATAATAGTACACATTCTTGTAGAGATACTGTTTTTTAAAACTATACTTAAAATATTGTAGCTCTATCTTTTTCTCAGCCTTCCATACTCATATACCTCTCCATCAATATTCAGTTAATGGAAAATCAAAGTTTAACAGATGTTATTGTAAAGAAGCGTTAACACTTGAGACAACTACTTCATGGTCATTATCTGTCTTGCAGTTTGGAGCCACACTTGAAAGTTTAGATTTCTTACATTACCCACATGTTTTAGATATGAACTCACATGAAAGCATCTCCTAATTCAGAGCTAGCAACTGATCCAGGCCCACCTCTGCTTGTTGTATAACTTTTCTTTTCTCCCCTGTTGTATTCTGGGTGTATTCTGGTACTTCTGCAGTGTGATGAAATTAATGCCCTACAGCTACTGTCATGTTGCCCACCCCAAGTGTCTCAGGCAACTTCTCCTTTGTTACAGTGACCCCCCCCAACGCCCCAGGATTTATCTGTGCAGACAACACAATCAAAATTCATCAAAAATTGCAAGGAAAGACTGGTATATAAGAAAATATTTTACTTTTAACTGCAAGCAAAGAGTTGTAGAAAGAAAGTATTACACTACCTGGCATTAACAGGCATGTCACTGCAAGCAAAAACAGTTTCACGTCTTGGGTAGTTTGAGAAGCAGACAAATTCCGTGGCTGTCTTTTTCTTCTTGATGCCCTCGTATAATTCATCTTGAGCTGGGAAGTTTGCATTCCAGCAGAAGCCTGGATTAAAAACCTAGACCAACAACAGTAAGCCATCAATCTTGAGGCCATCCATCCTATCTGCAACCATTTGTATCAGCCATTAGCGATTTAGTAAACCTAAGTCTGAGGTAGAGAGATCATCTTTCAAAGAGAATAAATGCCCAGTGCATATCCCCATTCATTCCTCCTATTCTTTTACAAATTCCTATCTATTACTCCCTCAGCACTTGCAGTGAAATCTCATGCTCATTGCTTCAGTCATATTTATACACATTACTAAACATGTTAGAAGAACTAATTGCTTTCTTTTTCCAGATACAATTTCCTAACAAAATGTGTGTGAATTTTCAAAAAATATTACAGATCAGAATGCAACAATTAATAACATCTTCAGTGTATACCTGTAGCTACTTGCTTCTCAGTTATACTGATTTCTCCTCAACACTATTCCTGAAGTGCAATGTGCACCAGGGACAGCAGCATTAAATACAGTCTCACTGTAAGGGATCTTTCTCACTGTCAAAGGAGTGTAAAATGAGAGGTTAGTTAATATACAAGACCTTGAATTTGAAAAGGTACCTCTGCATAAGATCCTCTTCTCTTCTTCAGAAATGCCAAAGTTGCTTTTTCTGTGTCTGAAAATGCTATATTTGCAAATACGTAGAAAACATTTCAAATTTGTATTGGAATTCTCTTTTTGCTATACTCTAGTTCTCAAAATATTCCATTCTGTGGCCTGTTTTATCATCACAGACTACCTCTCCCAACAAGACAGTGTCTCTACACACACACAACCCATAACATTATAAAAAGCAAAATGCTCTTGGGCACCAAGAGCTTCTACCAAGGCAGCCACACCAGTTGCATCGTCATCTGAATTACAGAAGTCTCAGGTTTACAACGAGGGAAGATGTCCCTGCTCATGGCAGGGGTTGGACTGGATGAGCTTTCAAGGTCCCTTCCAACCCAAACTATCCTGTGACGATTCTATGATTGCTGGGTCTTTTCACCACCCCCCGCCTCTCCCCAGGCACCTCTCTGCTTCGTCTAATGCCAAAAGCAGCCCCATCAACCATGTTTCTGGCTGTGGTTGAGTCAGAATTGCAAAACTCAGCCTGGATTTCTGTTCTTCCATCAGTACAAACAGGGGAAAGATACTATTACCCTTTCCTGCGCTGAGGTGGACTTCTTCAAGTCAACTGGTCATGAGCGCATCATACAGCGCACGTGTTGAGAACATCAACACACAGTGTACATGGCCCGCTGTATTTCCAAAATATATTAGTCAAGCTAATCATCTTAATTGTTTAGGTAAGAATTTCCAATTGTTAGCACTCCTCTGGGGTTTTCCCATCGGAATTTTTGTTCCTAAAGAGCAACAATAGACTAAAGGAACTTTCTTTACTTTGGGACTGATAAGTAACTTTGTCACATTGTTTTTTCTTTCTTTTCAGATAATGATAACGGGCTCTAAAAGGTTATTTCTTTTTTCAAGTACAATAAATTGGAAAACTTCATAATTTTCAGAGAATACGCAACATTTATTTTAATTCACTTACGGTTTTTTCACTTAGTGCAATTGTTGAACAATTCCTCTAAATGCACCCCAAAAGGCACTAGCAATGCTGGGGATGGTACCGGGCTCTCCTACACACTCCATTGCTGTTCTGATTGATTCTTCTTTGCTCACAAGAGCAGAGATACCCAACCGCACACCCCCTGGCAGGCACAACACCCCCGGCTTCATCCTGCAATTCAGTTAACTGAGGCACAGAGCAATAATAAATCAAAACGCCTGAAGTTAATCACATCACAGTCAGACCTCTAACTGCATTTCTAGGGCATCAGGTTCACAACACTTTCTGTCAAAGCTAACAGATTGCTTGAAATTGATTTCAGTTTATGAAAAGTTTAAAAGCATCTCTTGATCGAGCCCATGAGAGATGCAGTTTTCAAAGTCAAGGGAAATATCTAACACCTAATCATATCAAGAGACAAACCTTACAGACCACTACTTTAATTCCTAGTCTACACTGTCATATTCTTCACCAGCAACAATAACACCGGAGAAAAAAGTTATAAGTTATTTTAAGTTATTTCTAATATAACAAAGCTTTTTTTAAAATGTAAGCAGCACACATTTTCTGGCTAACTTTAGAAGCATTTTGTATGCACAATTAAGATATTAAGCACAGGCCCAACTACATTTTTAGGAATTTAAGTGTGTTAGTACTGACAAATCATTGGCGCTTAACAGTTCTGCCTTTAAAATCATCATAACTTGACTTCAGAGCAGTGTGAAAAACTAAAGAAAGATTTTTAAGAGCTGGAAAATGACTTTTCTTTCCAAACTGGTCAGAGTACTGTACATTCATTGTACTTTTGAAAGCAATGTGACTTGTGAAACTGGCAACTTTCTCATCCATAGCGTCTTAGGGATGTTTATAGCACATGGTATTTTAATTGCCCGATGACAAAATTCTTTGGAAACGTATCAGTTTCACAAAGCATTTGCTTCAGTTTTTAAACCAAAACCTATGAGGTTTGAATAACACTAATGTTTGGACATAAGCCCCACAAAACAGCAGAAACATTAGGGAAAGGTGTCCATAATCCATCACCCCAGTGCATCCATGAATGGTTCCTGAGCTCAGGTGTTGCTGGGGATTCAAACTGGCTGTAGGTGCCATAAACAGGCATCATGGGTGAAATCCATGGTCCCTTGTTATGGCTTGAAGTCTATTCTAGGCCATGTCTTCTCAATGGTTGGCCTTCTTAAGGGAGCAGTGGCTGCCAGAGACCAGCATTTCTTCTTTTTCTGCTGAACAAAACTCCAGTAACTTCTAAACAAATGAGTTTAAAATACGGAGCTGCTGAACGAAGAAGACCGAGTTACTCAATAAATGCATTCAGTCATTTTGCAGCCAAATTGCAATACTATAGTCTGACCTGCATAAGCTGGGCCACAGAATTTCACACCATATGGAGGAACGCTTATTCAGTAGAGTCTCTCCCTAAACACGCAGGACATTGGTAATATCTGAATGGAGTGTCTCCTGCCTTCTGAGTGAAGTTTGCCATCTTCGTTTCGATGTATAAAATCCTAAAATGGCTTTGAATACGCCTACTTATGGGACTGATCTTGTTGCATTCACAAATCTGGAGTCTTCTGCTTTGTAGAAACACTAATAGACATGAATGTGTACACCAGCTCCCGAAGTTTCGGAATTCACGCCTCACTTTCTATAAGCACATACATAGAGATAATCTGATCTGTTACCACCCCCCAAATTCCTCTTAATATCCCACCTTTTTAACAGATAGTCAGGAAATATGCCTAGCTTGCTGAGTACCTTCTACACAGAGGCGGTAAAAAGGGAGAAAACATGTTAATGATTACATTTTGTTGCAGCTTTTTAATTGGGAAGCCCCTTCAATTTCCTAAGTTGCCATTTGTTTTGTTTTACTTTTTAATTATCTTACCAGGTCATGTAGGTAACCTTACAAGACAAATTGAAGTTAAAAATAAGCAACAAACTTTCTTCAACACAGAGCACAATTTATGCTCTTGAAACTGTTTATACATAACCTTGTGTGCGCAAAGGCTAAATTCATGAGCTAATGGATTTTGGTTTTGTTTTTATTTTACAAAGCCCATGTAACATACACTATAGTTAATACACACACAAATCAAGACGTCTCATCAAAGTCCTATTAACTGCACTTGACAATTAGCAAATGTAGGTCCTGATTAAAGCAAATCCTCTTATGAGTATGAACCTCATTTACAGCAGGTGAAGATCTAACCTGCAGATGAGTCTCTTACAATTATTTGTATATAGAAAACACACAGACTTCACTCCTAAACTGGGATTTTACTGGAATGCTGTTGTGAAAAAGGAGGTCTGTGGCCTCGTTTATCAGTTCAGTAGCGCTTGTAAGAATAAAATGCACATATATTCTACCACATACGTCATATCCTTACAAGCAATGAGGGCAGTCAGACACCCTGAAATATGGAATGTGCATTAGCAAGCATGGTCCATAAAATTTCAAAGCCTGAGATCTTTTCACAGCCTGATTTTTCCCATCTAGATTTCCACATTCCTGGTGTAACCCAATACAGGCACCGCAGGCTGAATGACAAACAGAGGCTCTTTCAGGAAACCTTGAGAAAGTGGAGCCTCAGAATATTACAATTTGCTCTAACTATTCCACAGGTGACTGTTAAGGCTGCATAGCCCATTTCTCAACTCAGTAGAACAGTAGAACAACTAAGTAGAACACAGAAAAAGTGAGAATGCGACAGAACAAGCAACTAAAATGTCTGTTAATGAACTATCACTATCCTCGAACGCTATATTTTAGACTATATTTAAACTATATTTTAAATCCTGGCAGAAACATTTTGGTAGATACATAATTTATAACAATATTGCTTTTGCATTAGGTGCACCAGTAAATTTTATTGTAAAATGTGGTTATAGTAATACATGCAAACCATGAGAAGCGTGAAAGCACATTTCTACTCCTTGACTCCTACTTCTTCTATTTACCAGCTGAGTGCTTGCCAGCTATAGCTTATATGTATATACATTGCAGCCCCAGCCACTAGCAATGTGCATACGACACATACAAGCACTCAGAAAACAAGAATCTCG
Source organism: Pampusana beccarii (assembly GCA_013399365.1). Lineage (NCBI taxonomy): Eukaryota > Metazoa > Chordata > Aves > Columbiformes > Columbidae > Pampusana > Pampusana beccarii. Next base: position 1,072,345 of record VWYH01006691.1, on the reverse strand, counting down.
CCAGAGCAAGGCTCTCAGCAGCACTGAAACTGCACAAAAAGAGCCTAAAAAGATTGTAGCCAAGGCAAGTAACACCCTACCGGGGTTCTCCCAACCATGAGACTGGCGATTCTCCAGGTCAAACCTGAGTGTAGAGCGGAGCATCCTCAGAGTTTTTCTGCTTTACATCAGCTGTCAGTGATGTAAAGAGCAGCTGTGGTTTTCAGGCATTGTTGGGATGTTTACACCATACTCCCTTGTTTATAGCTTTGCATCCTATGTAGGATAGGAACTCATACGGCAGAGCGACAGCAAAATATTACTTTGCCGATAGACTGTCCTTCATGGTACAGATCCAGTAGACCAGGGCAAACTAACTACAGCACATTCAAGAACCAGGGCCAGGATGACTAACAACGACCTCCCGAGCAGCCACCGTCCAAACAAAGGATTTTCAAACAAAATAATACATAATATCCCACAGCCACTCTGTTGTGCCTATATCAGGGCTTGGAAAGCAAACTTCAGCTGGTAATATTTTCAATAGCGGTTGTAATCAAAAGAGGGAGTAAGCAGCTCCCTATTTTACAAAACCTGTTGTGCCTTTTATTCAAAATTATCTGCTGAAAAGTACGTGCGACCACATTTCTGAACATGGATTTGGGCAAAACACTGAACCGGATCATATTTTCATCAGCTGTCATTCTTGTTTATGATGGGACAGCCAAATCAGACAGTATTGCCTCTGTTCCCTCACCACACAACTACGTGACACAAACAGGAAAGATTCCAAGATGACGGCTGAACAGTATTTTCCAGGCTGGATCTCTAGCAGCCACAATCTGCAAATCATTTTTAAGATTTCTGCTGATTTCTGTGGTGAAAAAAATGTTTGCAGGAATTAGATTGAAATGTTCTNCAAAAACGAAAAAAAAGCCACGCTTTCTTTAGCATTCATTTAATTTTTACTTGCACACAAATGGAGAAAACAGGTTCGTTAATTATTAGGCACAATGTACAGCTTCAAATTCTTTACAGACCCAAACAATTGAGGTCAAAATGCTAAATGGCTTACCCGAAATTTTGATATTTAGTACAAACCATAGGTATGTCAATATTTGATTTAATCTGGGAAATTATATCCTTTGTACTATAAAAATTTGAATATAATGAAGGAATATCTCATCCCTCCTGGGTATGTTGTTTCCTGTTCCGGATCAGAAATAATTCTACCACCGTCAGCAACACAACACTGTTATGACAGGTTATTCATCTCTGGTGCATGTAACTGCCTAAAACACAGCCTGTGTTACATTATCATTTCCACTGATGGAAGTAAATATCAGGAAGTAAATGAAAATTCAGAAGACCATATTTTTCAGTGATTTTGCTCCCACAAGGAATGCAGTGAGCTATTATTTGCATGAGAACTGGCAGGATTTCCAGCTCTGCTCTAAATGACATCAGTGTAATCTGAAGACAACGAAACAAAAAATATCCAAGGGAGGATCCTCCCTTTCCATACTCAACACGAGAGCACAGCATTAATCCCAGCTTGTGAGGTATCCCCTGGAGATACACTTCCCATGCAGCTGAGGGAGAACTTGGCAGGAACCAGCGCCCCAGTTCTGCTGAAGAAAGGTTAATATTTAAAAGAAAACCACAAAAATTATCCTTTTACTCCACATAAAAAACATCTTTCCCGCTTTTATCTAGAGACAGAGTTTAGCTTAGCTAAACATTCATAAGATTCACATGGGAAAATGTCAATCTCAGATTTTAACAAGATGGAGCCGAGGTTTGGACTCGGTCTGCCAAATGCTAGGTGGCTGTGTGAGGAGCATTAACCACTCCAGAGCCCTGAGGCACGAGTTGTCCCTCTTGTTTTAAACTTAAATTTCAGGTTGGGAAGAAATAAATTTTCCCCCCCCAAAAAATAAAAATTTATCAGACCTTTTCCACCTTTTGCATTTGACAAGTGAGTCCCCTCCTTTTCGAAAGCCTCTGGTGTCCAGACACACAAAACCACACGTTTTCATGCGTCCTTTCAAAATGCAACTCGCTGCCCCCGTCACTTACCTCCCTGTTTGATTTGCAAAGACACAACTTGTTTTGCTGCACGCAGAGCTGCTGGTCCTGGGCTTTGCTGCCACAGAATGGCAAAGCTCGAAGGAACGGAAGGCATTGCTTTATTTTCTACCTCTCCTCTCTTGGTAATTACCCAGATGAGTCCTGTGAAAGTCCACTCGAAAAGACAGCATAAAATTCATACAATTCATTAGCAAAGAGCAGGGAAACACTGACTCCTTTGTAGCACTCTTTGGAGGCTCTGAACTTCGGCATCACAACAGCTCATACAACAGGATCTAATGTTTTCAGAACGCGAGGTATTAAAATAAATACTATTAAATGCATGGCTCAGCATAGAGGATCACCAGTCTGAACCACATCAACATTTCTGGCACATAAATTATCATTGTTGTATTTAAGAGAGATCTCAGAGCTCCTTACACTGATCTTTGAAAAATTTTTTGAAGTAATAGAAAGAAATACTATCATGGGCTGTCTAACCTGTGCCACAGCCTGTAAACGGTAAATATGTATTTGTACATACAATTATATCAAAAGGTTATACATTTCAGAGTTATTATATACTGCTAAACTTTTCTTGTTGATAACGTTACAGTAACACATATATAACAGAAACTGAATTCATCACCAATACTCATGCACTATTTTACACCAAAAATAAGTTTAGCTGTCTTTATGGTGAAGAACTACACTTTGAATAACTCTACACTTTTGGAATCCAGCCCAAAACCTCAAAAATTTTCTCAAATGAAACTATGTTAATAAAAATCCCAAACTCATCAGCACAGTTTCACATACTCTTAGCTAAAGAAAAACATAATGAGTAGAATTTAGGGGAGATAAACTACCCCAAAGACACCAGAAACGTGGTAAGCACCTTTATTTTCACGTTCAGCAAATCTTTTGCCGTCTTACTGAAGAATGATGATCATCTTTATGTGATTGAAATAAATAAGAAGTAGCATTTTTTCAAAGTAATCCACTACTTGAACTTTCCAAGTAATTCACACGAGCCATGAAAATGCATCACATAACATCAGAATTTTAAAATCATCTGTGGTCACAGAAGCTACACAAGCTACCATGCGCACACACAATCTCCACCAGCAGCTGAAGATCAAGTGGCAGAACAGGCGATACCACCATGTGGAGCCTTGACTGCTAAACGAGGTCAACGGACAGGCGTTAGTCTGAATTAGGAGGACAAAATGGAAAGAAGAGCCAAGGTTGGAGAAGAAGCTTTAGGAGGCTGAACAGCAGCATCATGGGCAAGCTCCTTTTGTACCTGAAACAAAGAATTTGATATCTGACCTCTTCCAGGAGAAACCCAAGCATCATCTCCAACATAGGCAGTGAAGCATGGAAGTGCACTATACACACAAGAAACAGATAAACTAATGCACAGTGGGAACACACATAAACAACTGGACAACTTTGAGAAACCCCCAAAGACTCGTGCTATGAGAAACATTACTTATGGATCATATGAAAAGATCTGAAATATCACTGAGACTGCTCCTATACCCCCCAATTTCACAGCTCTGTCTTGCATCTTTGTACAATTTCTCAACCGACTTCTCAATAAGACTGAGCTACAAGCCTGATTGTTCTATCAAGCAATGTTAATGTTCCCTTCTCCTATTTATTCAGGTGGGTAGCACTTTCTACTGTGCCCACATGTGGCCAAACACGCCATTTATAGGATCATTTAGAATCATAGGATCATTTTAATTAGAAAATACCTTTAAGGCCATCGAGTCCAACCATTATATTTTAAAAGAGCATTTAATGAACATTCTTTCCCATTAGTATGGCTGATAAAGGCCAAAGACTGGAAGCAAAGATGGAAGCATTCATTGCAGGCATACCCATTGCAAGGAATGAATCTCAATTCATCAAGCTTCATCCAGAACGACTGTTTACTCAAGCTAAGTCCAGTAAACCAAGCAGGTTTCGTTACAAACAGACAACTCCCCAAGTAGCTACTTTTTGTTCAGCAGATTTGTGCAGTAGGAAGTGTTTCTTTGTGCTGAAATGGTTACAACCACATTGCCACAAGTGCCCTTCAACGCTGTGTATGTCCCATTTTAACCTTCACCCATTGAGTGCAAGTTGAGCATCTTTTGCTCTGAAAACCAGCTTGGGTACTTGAAATCTGAAACAAACAGTACTTGAAGACCTGGATGCCTGCCTAGGTGAACGTATCAAGTCAATAAAATAATCTGAGCAGAATTCCAAGTTGGTTCTAAGGTCCTGCCTTTGGCCCAGAAGGCCAACAAAGAGCAAACAACAAAACTCCATTACCTTGGGCCCTGATGAAGCAGAATTCAAAATGGAAAACTTTTGAAAGTGACTGGATTTCCCGCACCAATATTTTCAGTCGTGGCTTCTTCTGTCAATTGTATATGACTGAGTGGAAGGCGGACGGAAAAGACCTAACTGACCTGAGGCTTCTAGCAATGAATCCTGTCACACAGATTTTACATTCAAATTTCTCTTCACTGCACTGTAAATGCTCACATGCAGACTGAGGAGAGGTAAGAAGGCTTTTTTTCCTTTTTCAAGTACAGTTGGCAGCGGATCCTACTCATGGTCAGTTGCTTGGCAACAAAACAAGTTTCTCTGGCTACAAAATAAATATTCCACATCTGAAATATTTGAGAAAACACTGTTTTTCCTAACTACATTCCATAGTACTTGGGCCATGGGGTTTCCCAGAATAGTCTAAAACGTTAACAGGGTTACACAAAGGACGACCTCCAATTAGAGACAGATACAGATATGTCCCCCTACACGACACTATTCACATATGCTTAAAATAGTATATTAAACCTACTATATGATCTGTAGCTTGCATAAAGTAGCTTAACTGCCTAGGAACAAATTAGCAAATTGGATCCTGCGCCCTTTTAAATGTAGGCGTGGTGGGAGACATGTTGCAAGGATTAAAAACCTGGAAGTCGCTATATTCGGTCTGAGATGCATGCCAAAGAAAGCATGTCTAAAGAAAGAGCCAACGAGCAGAGACATAAAATCAGATATCTCATCAACCACCAGAGGCACAGAGGTGTGTGACTGGAAGTACCTGCTCTGCAATTGGTATAGAAAGGGTTAAATTAAAGTCATACGTTCTCAGGTAGCTCATGATCCTCACTGCTATCTTTCTCATCATCCTTTCAGTGCAACATCATTTTTGCTGGGGGTTCTTCCAACCCTCTATAAGCATTTGTCCACTTCTAAATAACTTAAAGAACCTGCAACGTAAAGGACCTACAGACCTGTAGAGAAGAACCCTGCAGACCCAGTTAACTCTGCACCATGTCCCATCATGATCAACAGGAGATGTCTAAGAAGAGACTAATAGGGCAAGTGCACATTTATACTTCTTTAATATCCTCTTCAGATTTCGACATTCTGTAGCACAAGGATTTCCTGCATTCAATAGCCCTTGATGAATCCTTCTTCCACGAACTTGTCTTAATATAAACACTAGGGGAATTCAGAGAATTATTAATACATAAGGAAGTCTAGAAAACAGCAGTAATTATTCGGGTTTTTTTTATAAACTAGTGGCAAATAAAAAACTATTATTGAAAGAAGAAAAGAGAGACTATCCACCTCATGAGTATCGGTTAGAAACTCTGATGAAGAGCTTTAAGGCTGCCAGTTCTCAAAGGGGAGGCGGTCAGGAAAACGGTCTCTTAAGTCACATAGGCCGGTCCTAAGTTCAAGCACGCCTTTAAATACGAGACCTGGGCTCCAAACTCACCTGGGCCTGGGATTTAGACATGTACTCCTGATATGCAGCCTACGGATCTAAGACCAACACACGAACCTCAAACCCTCCCTAAATGCTACAGATATCTCTATTCCACATCAAGTTTCCCCTTTTTTTTTTTTCTTTTGCTTATACCCAGAGCACTTGCATCTCAGTGCTGGAAGCTCCACATCTATCACACACTCAAGCTTGAACTAGATCTAGAAACTAAGTGGTACTGGACATAGCTGGCCACTCATCTCAGGAGGAAAAGCTATTTCCCCTCTATTTTGTTATGCTCATTTGCCATGTAGTTTTTTTTTTCCAAGGTATTCCAGACATATTCAGCGGACAGGATGGATAGTGCTTGCTTAATGAGTTGTCATGTTTTCTTCATTATCAGTGCTTGGTCCCCTGTGCAAGAATAATTAATTTCCTCCTGAATGTCCTTTAATGTTTATGTGTTTTGCAGATGTTGATTAACATCTGTTATATACACGTTATCTCATTTTGCAATAAGAAAGCAAAGTACAGAAGACATAGTCTTTTTGTATCTATTTATTTTAGACATCCCAATTCAAATGCTCAGAATTTGAATTCTCAGTGTACCAGTTTATTTGTTAAACTGGTATTAGTTTATTTGTTAAACTGACAATCTGCAGCCGCTAGTGCTTGGCACATAGGCAAATTAGACCCAGGATCTCCAGGTAGGCAGCCAAAAAGCAAAGAAAACAAATTGCTAAGTGTTTTCATTTAGAACTTAATGACAGGCAAAGACAGAATTAATTTCCTCATCACTGCACTCTAAACTTTAGCCTTCATAAAGCTCTGTCTTTCACACTCCATCTTTCCATTTCTGGAACATTGAAAGCCTTGTTCCCGCAAGCTTCAATCCCAGAGCATTTCATCCTGTGCAATAATTCAGCAAAAGAACCTGTGGAAAAGTGCAGTTTAAGACTGTATCATAATACTTAGGAGCAGAACAAAAGTTGCACATAAATTTCACTGTCTTAGTCTCAGAGCTCAAGTTAATCACATCCTATGAATATGGCCCAGTATACAACACTACACCGGCACTTCTGTGTTTCACCTACAAAACCAGAGGGTACAGATCCAGAGCACTTTACGCTGGAGGATGCGTGGTGGATGGATGGAAGAATTTTTGACAGCTAAGTTTCACAGAAATTTGCTCACAGGCAAAAACCAGTGAAGCTTGAGTCCCAGGACTTCTATCAACATTTTAAGAATGAAAGAGGTCTAGCAGACATTTTATCAAAAATATCAAATCATTTCATACAAAGGAAAATTCCTATAAGTCACAGTGGAATACTAGAGAGGTGGTTTTTTAACAGCACTACAAGTGGCTTACAAGCTTCTGTAACTACACCTGTTTTTAATAGTGCCTCAACAGGTCAATGTTAGTTGTTGGTGACAGTGGTACTGCAGTATCAAACACAGCATGAGACAAAAACCTGTAGTTAAGTTTGTTGGCAGAGTCAAAAAAAGTTAATTTTCCAAATATGAATCAGAACAGTCTCTAATTCCACCTCGGAGGTTCTTTGGGATAACATCTTAAAGCAAAAAATAGTTTTTCTTCCTAATAGATTCCATGGTAATTTTGGTCGCTGCTTAGCATATTAATGATAGAAATTAATAAATGCATAAAGAATACATGTATATGTAATCAATACTGATCTATGTATATAAAACATTAATTAATTATACATTAATAAGGATTTGAATATCACAGTATTTAGCTATTATTTTTCTATTGCTTTACATATACCTTTGTTTCATGTCTCGTAAGGGGGACCCCACACGGCATTTCTTCATTCATGCTTTCCACAGCTCAAAATTTTCATTAAACACACGCTTATTTCTAAATACATCCTTAAACGCAAACAAAAATCAGTGAGGCATAAGTACCTTTTTTTTTTTTAAATACCTAAATGAAAGGGAATGAATTTTAAATTACTTAGAAGCGATTTCCAGTCAAGCCCATTCAAACCCCATTGAAATACGGGCTTCAAGACGGATCTTAAATAAGGTACAACTACTTGACATGAAACACTTATTCTCCAATATCTTTTTTTTCTGCTGCACTCCGTCCAGTAAACAGAAAGTAACTTGTAAGCACAGGCACAATTTTTTACATTTGAAAAAATAAATAAATAACATTTTAAAATATTATCTCTAGATATTATTTTCTCAAAGGTAACAAATATGGTTAAATTAGAGTATAACAGGATAAAACCAATTCATCTGTGACAAAATTCGTAATAAGCATAAAGATATCATGGGCTTTCAGATGCCAGCAGAGTTCTGCAAGGACACTTGAGAAAGCACAAGGCAGGGCCAAACACGCCATTTGCAGCGAAAATTAACTTTGACCTTCCTTGTGGCTATTTTGGGCAGAAGGTAGGTCAGAAACTGGTTCTAGATGAGCTCCCTCTGAATCAACAGCACAATCTGGGTTTGAATTCTGACTCTACACACCAACTTTGGGGAATAACAGAATGTTACCTGTGATATGAATCCACAGAAATTAACCAAGATGCTATTAAATTACTTCAAATTAGTAGGCAACAAGATCCAAATGAATTATTTCGTCAATATATATATGTTTATTAAATTAATTAATTAAATAATCCTCAAAACTTGGGTGTTCTAACAAAACTCAGTTTTACCTGTATAGGATGCAGAGCAATATTATGCCACACATTGGCCAGGGCATTTTACAATACGTATGAAATTCGTATAACTCACTTAAGGTCCAAATCAAATGATTTAAATAGACAAATACCAACAGAACCAGCCCCTGGACAGACTGTTCCCCATATCTGCAAATGTTAAAGGAGTTAACCCACAACTTCACCTGTAGCATTTCTCATTACATCCACATTTTTAAACAAATTATATGAAAATGACAGTCAAATACAATTTACATACAATTGAAATAAAGCATTAGAAGATTTTTTCCTAAAGGTACTGTCAACTTATCTGCAAGCTTTGTTTTGCATACAACAGCTAAGAATAGCTAAGAATAGTAATTGAAAGAAAAAGAAATGGTTTGCTGTGTCTATTTTTCCATTTACTTATTATCAAAAGTACATCTGCACATCAAGTAGACATTTCACTTTCCCTTCTTGGTCTGCTGGAGTTGGGAAACAAAAAATAGGACAGAATCATCATTAAAATTAAGAATCACCATTTAAATTAAGAACCACAGAACTAGACAAGCAGGTTAGTTGCATTCACATTTAATTTATTGTCATCTGGCTAGATCTCAAATCAATGGCACACATGCTTGGGCATTGTAGACTATTTTGTAGATTGGTCATCCACCACAAATAAAATCTGAGGCTGAAATCGATTGACCTGACATTTACCCTGCCCCACTACATAAATACATACCACCTCTCACGGCTTCAAAAGACAAAGTGATAACAGCTGATTAACAGTTACTAATGAGACAAACCAGTAGGAGTGTGCGAGTCATGAATGGTCCAGAAACTCTTTATGGGAATGCTGTTGGTTTTTACCTAGGCTGAACTCTAATATCACCATGTGAGCTAGCAAGAGATATAGAAGCCAGTTCATGAAGTGGCAACTCTTTCTGGCCAAGGACACTGCATTTCTCAGGCAAGGCAACACAATTTTCCCACTTTTACTGTAGAAAAACTGAGTTCTTAAAAGTAGATGTTAAATTGACTTGTATAAGCAGTAAGATTTTGGGATGTTTGACTTAGTATGATGTTTGTTTGAAAGCAGATGGTTCACTTGGAACCCCTTACATCCTTTTGCAAGATGAGTTAACCAACAAATTCAATGTCACTATGACCCTGGTGTCCTTCAGTGTCCTAGTAAGTTCCTTATCAGAGGCTAGAAATGAAGGTACTTTGCAGGCCTTTGGAGCCCAAACTCACCACAGGTCAGTTAAAATCATTCAGTCGGTTCCATATCCAACTGACCAGGAGGAACCACATGGAATTTGGTAACAAATGAGTCAATCAGGTAAAAAAAATCCAATTCTGCAAGTCCAGCGAATGGATGCTGAGCTGGGCCAGGGACTTTCAGCTTCACTGGTACATGGTCAGCTGTTGCATCCAGACAGGTGAGATCTTCACATACAGACCAGCAGCCAGTGCAGTGGGCAGCATGCTGTCCCACTTCGTATATCGAGACTGGGCCACGGGGAGGTTTGGACTGCCCAGCAACAGGATTCCTTCCAGCTTGTCCAGATCATTTAATTGGCAAAAGTCCACGAGTCTGTTTCCAACAAGAAATTCACGCCCCAAGTTTTATAGGAAGTCATTCAACTCAATCAGTTGTCATTTTTTTTTTCCCCACTCTGTCAACACGAGGCTTTCTGAAGAATCTTCACTCAGTTGCAGCCTCAACAGGTCATTTCTCTCTCATCAGATCCCGAGGTAATATCTGCTCTAGTTCCATTTACCTTATCCAGTTCTCCCCATTGTCAGTTCAAATCTGAACAAGCCTTTTGAAGTCTCTTAGTCCTCTTTTATTGCATCAGGAAACCTTCGGGACAGTTTATAATCTATATAAGCACTAAGACAGGACCACAAAATGAATCGTATTAATATAATTACAACCAGCAAACCCATCAAAAGGGCTGATTCCATATTTAAGCTAGAATAATGAGGTAATGCGAAAAAAATACTCTGCGAGATCTAATTATATAATGCAGCATTCAGTTCTGCACGGCCAGCCCAGCAATTCCTGTAACATTCCAATCAAAGTGATCTCACTAGCATGTGAGAGAAGAGTCCAGCTGACAGATTTGGGACATGTAACGTACTATTTAGTCAAGAGGCCCCATGTGCTATTCATAAAGAATTAACAACTCTTATATCGACAATGACAGTATTGTCAGAAGAACTTTGGAAGGGGGGGAAAAAAAAAACTCCATAAACTCCGTCTCTGTGAAGTTGGACTTTTTTTTTTGCCCCTTTTTTCCAATGCTGATGTAATCTCCAAACATCTCCAGCAGCAGCTGCTCGGCGAAACCAGGCACCTTCTCCCTAGTCCCTTTTCAGCAGCACACGCAGCACTTTCCAGCTCTCCCAAGACAATCGGGGCCTTTCTTTCACCAATTAGCTATCACTTCAAGAGCCCCGCGCTGTCCAACGAGCTCTTAAGAATGGTCTTTGCAGGAAAAAAAACACTGGAGGAGCTTTTTTTTTTTTTCCCTAGACAAATTAAAAGGGGAAGAAGGCGGGGGGAGAGAAGGAGAAAAAAAAAAAGCACAACAAAAATCAGAACACAGAAACTGCCCAAAATGCATCGCTCATTTAGTACATTGACAAACGCAGAAATGTCCTCGAGAGCCAACGCTAGAGCAAGGCACACACACACACACAAAAACGCTGTGGCTTTCTTTAGGAGATAGTTTGTTTAGTTGAATATGTTAAACAGGTTTTATAGAAAGAAGGGCTCTTGTTGCAGCAATTCTCTGAGGTACACGAAATAAAAGGGAAAGAAACTCTCCTGGGAGATTATGTTCTATTTCCTTATTTGGCTCTCCAAAGGTAAAGCAGCATTATTTGAAGTAGACACTATAGGAAAGAACTGGGTTTAGCTCACTTTAAATATAGAAGGATTGATGAAATGAGTAATTACTGGAACTGCTAAGATCCTTTTGAACTTACTCAACTAGCAAGCTCCTTTGCCCAGAAACCACACTTTCCATCTAAAAAGAAATCAAAGCCTGATTCAGAGACATAAAGCTCTGGGAATTTTACATTCTTTTTCCTTTAAAATCAGGGAATAGGTGCAGTAATACCTTGACATCCCCCTTGATGCCAAGTCCCTGTTAGAACAAGTACAAACTCTAGGACCCAGTTCAAGAAGAAAACAAGGAACTTTTATGGGTGTTTAAGTAATACCTGGACTGAGCCTGGACTTCAGCAACTGGACCTGGACAAATGGAGCTGTGAAGGTAAAACCATGAAGGATCAGCAGTAGGCGGAACAACTTAGACAAGGTCCAACCAACAGCACCGTGTCAGAACTGCTTCCCCGATTTCCAAAACTCCGCATTAAACTAAATGCCATACCAAACTATTGTCAGTATTCTCTTACAGTACCGTTTTCTTGTCAAATTTGTCCTGATTGGGGTACCTCGTGAGAGTCAACATGTTGCCTTCTACAAGGACAACACAAATACATTTACATTACAATTTACAGAAATAGTCTATTCCCTTTTATTGACTGTGTATCAGGAGCAAAGCGCCAGGCTTTGTAAACAGTTAAATGGCAAAGCAAATACTTTAAGGGGTTTCAGGAGTTTGTTCACACTAATGGGTGCTCTTAACTACTACAGGGATTTTTTTTTTTTTTAATGGAGTTGGAAAGTGTCAGAACTGATCAGGTTGCTTTAAAGGACAGAAAGTCTGATGTATTACTATGTGTATTTATGAAGGAATGTGAATCAACTCAAATTCCCTGCACAGGAAGGCCCAACCAAGGGATGAGTACACACAACCAGGATTAAGAAGGAATTTTTGCAGAGGTGCACCAAACAATGAGTGTCTTTTCATACCTACAGACTTCAAAAGGTGCTGAGTTTAGAGGGACTACTCCTTTCAACTAGCAAAGATATTGCTGAGAAAAATGCAGCAGGCTGGAGAGAACATATGTATATATGTTACTAGGGCCACCTCCAGTTATAGGAGAAAGGATGCAAGGGACCCAAAAGATCTACCAGCTACCCTGAAGCAAGATCAGCTATGCCATTCCTGAGAGCTCTTTCTCTAACCTGTTGGGTTTTTTTTTAAGAGACCTACATCCACAAAAATGAGAAGAAAGAAAATCTCTGTCTCATCTGAAAGGGATTTAAGCAGGAGAAAGGGTTTGACACATGGTTCTATCTGCTACAATACATTTCATACATGTAATTTATTGGTTGAAGCAATGATATCAGCCCTTTTTTCCAGAAAAGCATATATCTGTATATCTGTCTCCTCTGGACGGATGGAATTGTTATACCTGAAATCGTTACCTTTTGTGACACCCATCTGCCCTTACCCTGGGGCTATCCTGTTCTCCATCCTCTACCAGGGTTGCTTGAAAACGCCCAGCAGGATTTTACCGAAGTCAAGAGCACCTGGTGGCACCGTCACATCATCCAGCACATCCTACGCCTTGGCCACCAGCTCCGGCTCAACCTGTCGGCACCGAGAAGCCCCATGGTTACTCAAGGCCCCATGAGGAACGAATCGGTGGTTCATTCCCACACCAAGCGAACAGGTGCCTCCTCACAAGTGGTTTCTCAGCGATGCCATCTCCGGCGTTCCCCGAGAGGTGTCAAAGCCGGAATAGAAACCGCAACGACCCTGGCGCTGGGCTCAGCTTGGGACAAGCTGCCACAAAGCCGGGTCAGATCCCACCACGGCCGCCTGGTCAATGGAGGTTCTATGGCCCCACATGCCACGGCTGTCAACTTGGCACTCCTCATCGGGACTGCGGTTGTTCCCACAAAGGAATATTGCGTTTCAGCTCCTGGAGGGGGAAGGATGGTGCGTCCCTGCTTAGATTTCAATTCTTAGGAGAGATTTCCTCCCGTGGAAATTTAATGGCACGGCGTAAGCACAGCAAACCTACATACCGGATAAAAATATCGTGTGGCTCTATTTTAGAAAATACAGTTTAATACACATAGCTGTTCTTCCCTCCTTTGTAAAGCGTCTTGAGACTGAGTTAAAGCGCTATGGAAAGACTCTATATCAATGATTATTATTTAGGTTTTCCTAAACATACTTTTTCACACAACAGATGTTCCTCATGCCTGGCACCGTTTTTAATGATCTGCCTTTTCAAAGAATGCGTGCTGTATCACACAGGAAAACATCCTCTCTGTTCAGAGTTTATTTTATTAAAATCTTTTTTCAACTAATCATCTCTCTAGAGAATAAGGGCATGATAGAACAGTATTTCTGACGGGTGATATTTTATTACTAACACATGTTTTCATCACATAACCAGCATTATTAGCCTCCTGTGGTATAAATATTTATTAAAATACTCTAATTTGAATCTATTTCCAAGACAAATTCCATCTTTTTTTCTTTTAAATTATCACATAATTAGTTGTCCTGGTAATCAGTGCCCCTCGAAGGGTAGTTTAGCAAAAAAAGGGAAAAAAAACATATTATGCATACTTGTTGACCTTTAAATATAAGGCAACAGATTTCACATCTTATTTTCTAGTTCCAGTCATCACATCACATCTCCTACGATGTCACTACATTCCTAAAATTTTAAAAATCAAGTGAATTTACGAGCAACAAAGCAGACAATACAATTATCATAAAACATCCACTCTTATCATCAGTTTGAAATATATCCCAAAACAGAAATAAATCAAAATTTTAAAATAGGATATTTGACTTACTGTATTTGCGACACATTCAGAAGTCAGGATATCTACAAAAGAAAACAGCAAAGAGTTGCAGGTGTCGGCATGGCTAACAAGAAGTTCTCAGTTCACTGTTAAGCAAAAAAAGACACATTCAAGACCAGCACTTATCTCTCAGCATCATGTGCCTTCTGTAGTTATCAGAGTCAAAAAGGCACCTTGTTCCAGTTTACACACATGCAATCTCCTGAACAAGCACTCTACATCACACTGAAAACAAAATACCTCTTAAAAAGAGCCAGATCAAGGTATCCGTAGCTTTAGAGGACAAAAATGTGACATTCAAAGTCAATTCCTGCTTCAAATAACTGGTGATAATGCACACGTATCAAGATCATTCAACGTTGCATTGAGTCAAAGGAAAGCAAACACCTGCCCCACTGGTTTTCCACTGGATAATCCCCAGCAAACACACTCCTCCCACTACAGTCCCTTCGATATGCTCATTTCCAGCATCAAAAAAAACCCAAGGAGAGAAACAAGATCCTTCATTTATTACGTATTTCTTCTCTAAGAGAAACTTCAGTGTCCATAAAACCAGAAGTGTTTGTAAAACTCGAGCTCATCCTCAAAGGCCTCACAGTCAAAACTGATATCTAAAAAAACAAACAAACAAAAAAAAAGAGCACAGATTGTAAGCAAAACAATAATAAAAATGAGAGAAAAGCACTGGGAGGAAATGAAACAAAACCTTATAAATCAGTCTTAGAAGTGATTACCCAAAAAGATCTGCATTTTTAAGACGACTTGACGAGACCCTCGGTTATCACCTCCATATGCCCAGCAGTAAACATCTTATTTCCCTTTCATTTATAGGAATTTCCTATTAGGAGTGATCAGAACATGATGTAGAAGCAGCAGACTAGACCACGCATATGCCATGATATTTAATCACATCAGTTATTTTAAAGATTAGCAACATCCAAAATGTCAACCTAACGGCAAAAGAACATAAAAATACAAAAATATTTAGTTACTTAAAGGGAACATTCCTCACGTAAATATTTAGAATTTATGTTACAATGTTCAGAATAGCTTGTTAACAAGCAATTATTGTGTCCATTTCCCTCTTCAGTTGTCAGAGACCCTACACAAATTGCTAAATCTTCACACTCAGTTGCGTAATTTTTTGCTTGGAAAGAACCTCTAGATTTTTTACTGATGAAATTAAGGAATTATCACTGAATTCAATCAGACATAATGGATCTCACCCTAAACCAGCGTTTCTCAGTGCTCTCCTTTCATCAGTGATTTTTTTTTTTCCCCACTGAATTCATAGAATTCACATCAGCCTAGTAGAGAATTTTATGATTATTTCTGACAAAAGAGTGTTTCAATCGCAATGCCAGTTTTTCAAATCCAGAAATCTGGCAATGCACACTCCTATTTTGGTGGAATATTCGTCAAGAGCTGCTTCTCAGATCCATAAAGTTCAGGATCAGAAGAAAACAGAAAGACAGATAACGGTCTTTATAACATTATGCAGTCAAGACAAGCGCTGTGGCCACAGAACTTTGGGTTCTCATGACTTTTAAATCTAGTTTCATTCTCGCTGTGTACAAAACCAGACTGTTATCCTTTGTAAGTGATGGGAGGTAAATATTCCACATGCTGCACTGGCATAGCTCCCAATCTCATTTTTCTATTTAAAAATGCCATCACAATATCTGAAAGGTATATTTGGGATATTTCTTATAAAGGTTTACTTGGAAATTAACAGGATTTTGGAGACTTTAGAGACAGATAATCAAAAATATGACTGCATTCAAAAAGATCCTTACTAAATACACATGTAACTAAAAAAAACTTTTAAAGTTTATTTAAAGCCATGTGAGTAACAGTAAATTATCAGACCTACCATATCATACTAAATTACAAAAAAAAAAAAAAAAAAATAACGGTATGGGATTGCACAGCTTAGGCTTTATGCTTTGGCTTTGTCTGCATAATAGTTTGCTTTCTTAAGTCTCATTTGTTGTAGCCACACAACACTCGATTTTCAATAAACACAGGCTGATCTGCCTATCTATTATTTTGGAATTTTCCATATTCCCGTCTGAACTTTGCTTCAGAGGCTTTGTGGCCAGACCCAAATCAGGGATTCGGCGAGCTCTATTGTCTTTTGAACAAGTTTTTCATTCTACTAACAGGTTATCCTGCTTATTTTTAAAGTCTCTTTGCACACAAAAAGAAGGGGAGCTGGGGCAAAGAAGGAAAGAAAAGAGTCCATTTGAAAAAATTACACTGCTAGATTACAAGAGTTGAAAGCTGGTATGTAACTTTGCTCTGGGTGATCAAACTGCTAATCAGGAATGCTGTCAGGAACAGAATGGAATTCCAAATAAATTAGCCATGTCCGAGAAGCCAATACAACACAGGATTAAGGCTCACAAAGAAAACAAATTTATTCAGCCTACTTTATCAGAATTCTTAATAACATGGACGAGTTTTTCTCATCGCAGTCTGAGCTTCCACTGGAACAGTGTGGAGAAGGAAAAATGAGTCACACTTCATAAATCTCCAACTTGTACAGACACCTAAAAATGTTACATAGAGCAAGGCACACAATACCATTAGATATAAATACATATGCACATCACAGTCACAGTAGAAACGTACATATTTATTTCTCCAAATTTATTTCCAAGGCTCCTGACCAAAGAAAAGACACTACACACTTCTGTGAAAATGTATAAAGCTGAAGAAAAAGGTGAGAACTGCATATCCATACCAAAATGAACTTCAATACCGCAGTGTATCAACTGCTGAGTTAAATAGCCAACCGTGAAAAGAAATCTCTCTCCTGCTTGACCATGCCATGCATCATATTTTTTTTTATCAAGTATAAAAAGAAAAATTATGTCCACACATTGCAGTGAGGAACGCTGTGGTTGAGGTACTGTCTGCAACTCCAATGCATATTCTATTTTTGCTTCTGACGGCATCCCAGAGAAACTTTTCAGGGTAGTTTATGCCAAAATTGTAGGAACACTAAAATGCGTGGTTAAGTTTTTGTGTTTCCTTGAGCTGGGGTTTTAATCTTTGTCAGACTGTTTCTCCTCCATCTATGAAAGAAAGATGCTTATAGGCTCTTATCTGTGCAGTCAATAGAAGACAGAATTACATTTTTTGAAGCATTTTTGTAAAAGTAAAAAAAAGGAGATTAAGTACTCACCACAAGTACTTCAAGTAAAATTTAGGCATGTCCAGCAAAATTGTCCTGTGAGGGAAGTGCAAGTATCATCTTGACTTCTGGAAAAAAAAAAAAATTTAAAAATTTAAAACATTTTTAAAAGCATATTCTAACTTCAAGCCATTGTCTAGTACACTTATTGATTGGAAAATAAGACACTGAATAGGGGAGTGCTCGCATTTCCATGACTCTGCCATGCTACCTTGAGAATCCATGCACAGATTTCCCGTAATAAAATTCACCAGCAAACCACAATTTGAGTGTGTTAGAGATGCGTAGGCCTGGTGGTTCGCAGACTTGGCATTGCCCTGCTTTCCAGATGACCACCCCAGCACCACCAATTTGATCAACATGGGCAGCATTAGGTATTTTCTAAAGATTTTCTAAAAGGTTTTGTCCCAGACAACTGGGACTCCCTCTCAGACACAATTTGTGCCCCCTCTCATAATGAAACAAATCAAAAGCTATTTATTATTATCATTGTATCCGCTATCTTATTCAAGCACAAAAGCACATATTTCTACCAACTGCAACTTCATATAAGATTTTTTGTCAAGTGTTTTTTCCTCCCTGTACGAAGATATGTGCACAAATACGGAAAGAAAAGCATATGTCCCCATGTCACCTTCTCTGGAAATGCATCTTCAGAGGGTGAGGGTTAAATGATACAAACCATTGGTGAACCATCAAGACACGGGACTGGATGGTTCTGTCCTCACCCTGATGCCTCTATTAGAGGCACATAAATAACCATTCGATTTGAGCAAAATATTTCAGAGGAAATATAAGCAATGATGTTTTCCTCAGGAAAATAAACCAAGAAAGCAAAAAGCACAACCAGAACTTTTCATAAAGACCGAGGAAAAGTGTTGATTTTAATTTTTGAAAGGGTCTCTTTAAATAGGAAAGAAATTCGTATTATTAACTACTGAAATGTTTTGATTCACAGAACAGCAGGAAAGACATTTTTCCAGCTAAAACAATTTTCCAGCGCTTCGGTACACGTTGACAAATAGCCCCAAATAACTTGAGACAACACTTGTGGCACGTGAGCTACTGGTCTAGAAAATATTAATAATCCCCTGTTCTACCTTGATCTGCCAAACAGGGCTGTGTATACCCCACATTAACGGACAATTCCTGTGCTCAAGCCGAGCACATGTGCAAGTGCTTGAGGAACTGGGGTGGATTTCTGCATTTCCAGGAGAAATTTTGGATTTTGGAGTGAAGAAAGGAGGGTGATCGCTGGCAAGGAGCAGTGCTTCTCCGTGCACTCGCTCTTGCCTGACGAGATGTATTCTGGGTTACCGCATTAAATATTTGGCTTTACAAAATAACGGCATAAATTACAGTTTGACCAGCAAGTGTGTTGCTCTTGTACCCTAAAACCAGTATGAATTGCATCTGAGATTTTTTTTTTTTTTCCCTTTTAAAAACACAGAAAATAGGGCAAGTAGGTGAAAGGTAACTGTATCTCTTCGCAGACACAGGCTACCCTCTGATTACAACTAATTAAGATATTCAGCAGCCTTAAAACAATACCTTTTTTTAATCAATGAACCCAGACGGCATTCACAGCTTCTTGCGATGACAAATGCCCTTTGAAAGAGTTAATAGGCAAAGGTTTGTACTGGCAATGAATAGGGCTACCTTTAATTGATCCAAGAGCCTTAGAGAGCCGTCTTATAGCATGATGATGTATTTGGGTTGCAAATAGGCCAAAATAAGCATAAAGAAAATCTGTAAGACCATGAGACCTTTCATTTTTACATTGCAGGGAGGGAAGCGGGGGGAACGGCTGGGGAAAATGAGAGAACTATGATGGGCTTATCTTTGTGCTCCAGCACTTAAAATAGATAAAACGGCAGAAATTTTGAGGAAAAGAGAGGAAGTGATCAGGCCAGAATTCTGAGAATAAACGTCAGGATGCATGAAAACGTACAAAACAAGGCTTCTTCAGAAAAAAATAAAAAATTAAAAAAGAGGAGATGACCTAATGGTATAAAGAAACATTGATTAAAGAAATACCCTGAGGGAGAAAGATATTCCATCAGCTCTAACAAACACTGCATGGCCCTGCTTTCCCTCTAAACTTCTTAAGCGAGGAAGAAAAAAGATGCGTCTGGAGAAGAGGCAGTCACATGGATCCATTTATAATTTTCCCCCTCATTCTTTGTTCATCCTTCACACGGTTTTGTTCAAGATGTACAGGAAATTTGCACACAAGCAGTGGCTCACAAAATTAAAGATGATGGGTTAGTAGTGCGCGTTCTTCCCTGGGTAGCCAAAGAAGAAACAGAAACTCATTTTTATACGCAACGTAAGATTCATTTAGTAATATTTTTCTCTTTATGAGACTGATTACACACTCACATTACCTAATAATTAATTATTAAAAAATCAGTCTACCCATACTGAAACTAGCCTTTCATTACAAACCAAATTTTGGCAGAATCCCTTCCTCATTTAGCAAAAGCTAAACCAATTTCCTTGAACTTTCACAGGTGCAAATTTTTTGCCAAGGTGGAATTTTTCTGGAAAGTCTGAGGTAAATCAGACAAGGAAATTCCTAGACTAAAAGACTATTTTAAAATAGAATTACCGCACAAGCATATCATCAATAACTCAGAGCGGGAATCAAATAGTTTCTGGTGTCTGAGATTTTCTTAAAAGACGGATAGAGGAGTTAGGAAAAAACAAACAAACAAACAAACAGACAGACATCACTCCTTAAAAATAAAAAAGCAGAGCAATAAAATATTCTGCTCCTATATATGCATCCAGATGGGTTAGGAAAAGTCAAGTCCACTTTCAATTTGGAATAAGGAGCCAATAAACTGTTCTCATATTCTGCTCATCCTACAGCCATAAACAAGACATCTTCTAGCAGTAACTAAATAGGAATTAAAAAACCACAACGTCTCCATTGCAGGTTTGGGTAAACATGAAGAAGAGACTGAATGTACTTCTCTAGTCCAAGGGAGCCGAGATAGGATGCTCCAGACAACAAAACATCCCCATTAGGAATAGTTGCCTCCTGCGAGGAGTTTTCACCTGTGGTACAAAGTTCTGAGGAAAATAAGAGATAAAAATCTTCGTCTCATAACTTCAAGACATTTTCCTAATCGATTATTGGAAGCCCACATTGCCAAGCACCACAGGATTACGAGCATAGCAAGGTAAGCACCAGCTTCACACTTCCAAAAAACACTCGCTTCAAAAAGAACCTCACTTCAAGGCACAAGAGTCAGTAGAGAAAGAGGAGAGTTGGGACACACGGACAGTGGCAACATCTTAAGGAAAGCATATGCTGGGTTGTGCGCAGCTTTGCTTCTACGTAGAGTCAAAATATTGTGCTGTGTTTCGAGTTGGTTTCGTTTGTTAAAGGACCTAGGATCTCCTCCAAAGGACAAAGTCTTCAAAGCTGGAGGCAAAGTAAACCCCAAGGGGGTATCTTTACATTTGTCCGGGGCAAATCAAGATGTTGGTGTATCCTCTTTCTCTTATGCTCCACCAAACCGACTCTCATCATAAAAACTTCAGCAGCGAAGCTTCCCCCAGGAACTGGTGCAATCAGCCTGTTTGTGGGACACTCCATACCATTTGAGATCGTAATTCTACTGCTGCCCTGGTAGGCAGCCTACAGAAAATACAGAAAAAAGGCCAATATTCAAATCCCGTTCACACACAGTCAGTTTCACTGAAGAATACACTGGGAGAAAAGGGTACTTCGGTGGCAAATACCAGCAAAATCTGAGTTATTTTCCCAAATCAAGCTTAAAATGTGATTGTAGGTCTATTTACACAGTGACATCCCACCTGGAAGCGTGCGTTGACAAAGGGCACAGCGACAGAGCACGGCCCGGATGGTCAGAAAGGAAAGATGACCACAGACTGCTGCAAATATGTGCAAATACATAGGTATTAATACATTTCCAAGGCTGTCAGACTCAAATTGTGAACCCAGTGAATAAAGCAGTGCCACACGTTACTGAACATACGTGCATAACATGGTCTCATGGCAAAGTTCCTCTGCACGTCAATTGATTGTTGTCATTAAGTTTACTCTGTGCATCCCTTCACAGGCTCGCACTGACCACCAATGCCAAAATTGTAAGAATCCTATATAGACGAGCTGAGCTTATCTTTGACCACACAAATACTACACTGATGAGGAACTGAAGCACAGAAAGTCAAAATAGAAATGAACCCAGATTTTCCAAGTGCATCTATTTTACAGCTGCCTCCTAAAACCGAGAGCAACAAAATATTTTTGAAGTCAGTTCATATTTTACTCTTAAAGGAATATTTCTGTGTTTGGTTAATCTTCACCCTTGCATGCACATGAACACACACACACACACCTGGAACAGGTGAAACAGAGACTTAGAGGTGGAGGAAGATAATGCATAAAGAGAAATAAACGGGTTTTCCAGTGCCAGAGATGGACTCAGCTTCAGAGACAGGATCAAACACTATTACTTTTTGGTCCTCAGACCAATGTTCAGACAAAAGCTTCCCAGGTTCCTGATAAACTGAAATAACCCTCACTGCCCTGAGTAATTTATTTTTTTAAAGTAATCTCCAGCAAGCTTTACTTAAAAACTAGCTGAGTATCTTTGTGAAATGAGCTGTTTAACTAAGCTTTAACCACACTACCATCTACAATCCCAGGCCCAAGCATAGCTCACGGCGAAATAAAACCCACAACTCTTTACCAAAGGAGGCAGGAGGAGTTTTCATGCTGTAGCAGAAGCAGCAACAGGTGCAGGTAAAGTGAGAGTATAAACCCTCAGCACCTTCACGTGGATGGAAACCTCACCCTAAAAGTTCCATGGACTCTCCTCAGCTCAGCTGGGACACTAAAAAAAGCAAACTTTGAAACTTTGATCCTTTTTTTTTTTTTTCTAAAAATCTGCCTCACAATCCAACATCTTTGACATAAACTGTTTAAAAGGCTGAGATGGCATCAAGTCAGGGACAGGATGGAGGGAAACGTGTTTTCGTCCGAGGGGGGACCATTAGTAGGAAGGTTAATAGCCCTGGGCGTGCGATCAAATTAAGGTTTGTGCCAGTTTCCCCCAGGGTTTCCCTTGCCACCACCAGCTCACCCTCACCTTCCTCCCAAAGGCAGCTCTTAAACAGAAGCACAACAGCCTGCTGGGGAGAAACAGGAAGATAATCACATAATTAATTTATACGGATAAAGTATGGAACGGGGAGAAGGAGGAAGCCTTTGAAGAGGTACAAACTTGCTGCACACGCAGCTTAAAAGACGGGGAGGGAGCAGGAATTCGGCCCTTCCCAACATGTGGATCGCAGCACCGAGGCAGAACCCGAGGCTAAAGAAGGCTGGAGTTTAGCATTCCGAGCACACAGCCCGGCAGAGTATGGGAAAGGGAGAGAGCAGCCCAAAGAGCTGGCGCCACGAACTGACGAGCAGAGCGCAAGTGATAAAGATTTACTGCGAGAGAGGAGGAAACAGTCCGCTGGCCCGATTAGAGCTGTGAATACCGAGTTGTTCAGGGAGGATTTTGCAGCTGACTGATCACAGGCTGTCGGAGCAGGCTTCGGACAACAGCTGCAAGGCTTGCTGGGCTGCGGAAACAAAGGGCGCCTAGCACGGTGCAAAGAAAGAGTTGACAGGTTGTTGTTAGCAGTGGCAAATGTGTGAGGTATGTCACTGTGTGCGAGACGGGGTGGGTTGGGTTGGTGGGGAAGAAGGAGGGCAAGAAGCACAGGCAGCACTCAAAAAAGAATAAAAAAATTTAAAAAAATAATAAAATTTTTTTAAAAAAAAGGAGGAGGGGTTTTGGGGAGAGGGAGCAGGGACACAGGCTTGGTCAAAGCGTTTTCCTAAAATCAGGCCGGTGTTTGTAAGGAGGAAAATCACAGGGTCTGTTTACTGCTGCCAAGATGAATTAGCCCATCGTGTCATTTATAGGACGAATCCGGTGGCACGGACTATAAGGTGCACGGCATTAAAGGGACTAATTAGACGATTCCGGCAAATCTGAATTAAGACCCTTTCTTTCTTTGAAAGCTGGGAAGCGTTTCTCAGGACTCCAGTCAGATGGCTTAGGTTTTGTCGGGCTTTTCCTTTCAGTTCTGAGAAGGGGTATCTTGTGCAATTCCCTAACTCACAAGGGTCTGCTCTCAATTCTGCTCGGAGCCTCAAGAACAGTTGTTAGGAAGCTGCTGGCATTTACATCATATCTAAAAAAGGTCCAAAGCAAAATCCCGGATTCTGCAGGAATTCAGCTCCCAGTCCAGGGACAAACTTTGCAGCTGGTCCCTCCTGTTGTAGGGGGCTAAACCAGAAGCCCACATGTGGACATACCTGAGCTAAGAGCCTACAGCTGAATTCTCACTCATACACACAAACAATCCGGGTTTTTTTCAAGAGCTGGCTTCTAATCCGACACCCACCCCCCTCTCCAAATACAAGGTCCGTAGCC
The DNA here is from genome assembly GCA_013399365.1 of Pampusana beccarii. Lineage (NCBI taxonomy): Eukaryota > Metazoa > Chordata > Aves > Columbiformes > Columbidae > Pampusana > Pampusana beccarii. Next base: position 1,048,431 of record VWYH01006691.1, on the reverse strand, counting down.
AAATGCTTTTCCCAAGCAACACGGTGCTTTCTGGAGCCACGGTTCGCTAAGCTTGGGAGCGCTGGGTAGGAATGTATCAATGAAACTCCAGAGGCGATCAAAGACAGAAGCTGGAACAGAGGAGAACTTACTTTCAAGCTCCCTGTTTGGCAAGCTGAGGGTTCGGTTCTTGAAATCTGGCACAACCTTTTACTCGGACCGGGACAAAACCAAAACGTTAGGAACACCTCTGAAGCGGTGGTGCATGCTGTTTGCACACAACCACTATATTACAGTGGTCACTATTAAAATGTTTTGCAGGCGCTTAAGGTTACCATGGTGTTCGCAGTATACTAAGTGAAGGGAATACCATGAAAATCACAGAAACATTCAGCTCTGCAAGTATCAGATGTTTCGTAGTAATTAGCGACACTTTGTGAAGTATAGGATTCTTGCTTTTTTAGGTATACACCTATTACTAACCAACAAATAAGAGACACTAAGAAATTGCAGTGCCCATTATAGCATCCAATCAACTCTACAAATAAGCGCTATTTTGATTTTTCTCTTCTAAATGGTCTCTGGGACCCAGTTAGTCCAGTCCCGATGGGCAGCACTTGATACACTGTAAAGGGAATTCAGAACAAGAGGCATTTCAAGGCTTCTAACACAGCTCCATTCTCTAAAAATATAAAAAAAAAAAAAAAAAAATACCAGTGTGCAGAACACTCCATCTAGGGGTAGAAATGTAACCCGAAATTTCCTCAGCCTCTGCTTGGACATGTGTTAACCTCATTCCACTAGGACTGAGTGCATGAGAAATAATCAGACATTTCACAGAGGTTCCAAATAGTTCTTCCTCAGTATGAGTCCATAGATTTCTACTTTTTATTATTTTAAAATACAGAGCTTCCAGCCTGAGTTTCCGCTTCACAGTGATGAAGAACACAGGCACTACTTTTATATGTCTACTAGCAACCGGATTATGCTTCGAACTACAAATATTATCTTAGGAATAATTTATAATCCATTGTATACATATGCTGAAAATTTTCAGCTGAACAAGGGTGGCCAGTGAACTCAGCTGCAAAGAATAATGAAATGCCTGAAGGGCTATTTAGGTAACTATATTTTTGGATGTAATTAGGCTTCTACTGAAGTCAAAGCAAGGTCTGAATTGGACTTTGGAGGGGAGCAGAAACGGCTTGTGGCAGAGGCATACTTCTGAATGAGAAATTTTATCTGTAGGTAGATAATGTCATTTACGCTTAATATTAGCACATAGGATTTGTTTACCAAGTGTATTTGAGAGCAGTGTGTACAGTACAGATGCTACAAATACACGAGCTCAGGAAAAAAAAAAAAAAAAAGAAGAAGAAAAAAAGGTTATAATGCCCAGTAACAGGTTTTTCTCTTTAGGGAAAAAAGCAAACAAACAAACAAAACCAGCAAGTATATCAGGCCCTTCTCTCTATTTACATGTTTTTCTTTATACAAATGGCTCTCAACTAACAAGTCTGCGCTAATTTTCCTTAGCAAGCAATGGGTTACGGCTCGTCCATAACGTTCCAGCTTCCCACTGCACCCTGCCTGGCTCTTTGTCTCGCTGGTACTGAGAGGCTGGTGCAACACTTGCGAAAGCAATCAAATTACTTCCTACATTCGCTCTCCTTAAACACCTCCGTCTGGCCTGATCACCTCGGTTCTCCCCGCCCTGCCCCTCGGCTGCAAAACCCCATAAACGCGGAGGTTCAAATTCCGTGAAGGCGAAGGTTCGGGTTTGCGAGACGCCGCTTTAATTTTTGGAATAGCAACGCGATTACCCCACAGAATTGGCACGGGCGCCCGGTTCCGCGGCGCCTTGGCGCTGCCCGGGCTCCCGGCTGGCAGTGATGGATGGGTCCCCCCTTTCTCCCCGCTCCAGCCTCCCGGCCAACGCCGGTGACCACATAAGGAGAGCGCCTGGCAGCTGCGAGCCCGAGGTGCCAAGAGGCAGATTGTGTTCCTCGGCAGCGGGATGCGGGGCCGGGGCCGGCGTCCTGGCTCGGCTTTTGTCAGACCTTTTCCATGGCCTCTAGGTTGGCTCTGACGAAGCCTGTGGAAATGCCCGCAGGGAGCTGGTGTAGAGGAGAGTCCAGTCAGAAGGTTTCATTTAGCTTCTAAAGTTAAGCGAATGTATGCCGGCCTTCTTTTTTTCCCCACCCTGCAATTATACTCCTGCCACATTTAGGCGAAAATACAGCATTCAGGCAACAATAGGAGGGCACTCCTGGGTATGTCCGCACCTCACGTTGGGGCAAAGATGCCCACGCCAGCCTCAATTAACTTCGTTGCAGAACCAGGAGCGATGTGGCCGTGTTTGCTCGGTGTGACACACGAGCTAATTAACTATGTATGGTAGTAACAGAGCTTTAGTGTTCCTGGCACTGACGCCAGCATCCCCGTGTGGTGATCTACCACAGGCGTGCCGGCTTGCTCGGAGGTAACCTGAGGGCTGCAGGGCTGACATTGCCTTGCACTATGGAGATACATACATTTAGGAAAGCTCCAGGGACCTCTTTACATCATGTGAGAATGGTGAGGCTACAGATGTGGTCAGAGCAAATCCGGACTGTTCTTCCTCCAGCCCATCCACATTCTTTCCTTGCTCGCAACGTGATGGTTACAGAGCATCTTTGAGTAATGTGTTCAGCAGCTTGAGCAGCATCTGTCACATGTGGCGCTCTCTAAATTTCTCACTTCCTCCTCCAGGGGCTAAAAGCTGGACAAAAATATTTTAAAGTATTTCTCAAACTTGCCTTTTTTTTTTTTTTTAGGGAAATTTGGGTCTTAGCTCGTAAGCGAACTTCAGACTATTTCGAAAGCCATTTTCAATTATTTCAATGTAGCAGATAAGAACTTCCTCACGACAGGTTATTTTTTTTTTTCCCATCTGGATTTTTTATGATCTCCAAAAAATGAACTGTCTTACAAAAACAAAAAAGTACAGGTAGCAAAGAACAGAGGTGCACTATGATCCCTGTAATACAAACAGGCTTTGGTGAAGGTAAAAACAAAACTCAGCAACCTGCCAGCCATTCCTCTTTCGGAACCCCACCTCGGGCATACCGAGGAGCTACTGGAGAGAATCAGAGTTATTTGCCCAGTCAGTTCTCAATGCAGATGGTAGTCCAGAAAACATCTGAGCGGACTCTGAACTGCACACACTGGGATATTTAGTCAAGTTTGATTGCTTGGACTTTACTTATGAGCACAGTTGTTTGTCACTGATGGAATTTTTCTTTTTTTTTTTAACCAGGTATGCTGACAGAGGTACTTAATGGGATCTCTGAGCCGCGGTTCTTAGATTATATTCAATTAAATTATCCTTATTTCCTCATTTAAGAGCTTTAGCAGCTGAGCTGCCCTTACCAATGTTCACCTTGTTTAATATCTGCAGGTAGACAGGAAGCCTAAGACCTTCCATTGATTTTCTAGGTGACAAAGCTTAGTTATAATTACAAGAACCAAGCTCAGAACCTGAGGACTTTCTCTTCAAATCTAATCACCCCAGCTCTCAAAACTGACTATTCACAAGGCAGAAAACACAATGATAAATTTTAACTCACCTAAGCCTCAGACTTTGCATCGGTACAAACAAATACAGCTGTGATGCAGCAATGTGGATTTTAAGTGTGATATCTGAGCGTGATATCTCTATGCCTTTGCCACAATTTTATGTGGGTTACTTGAGGAGAGATTTTCGATAAACGCCACTAAATTCTACACAGACTATACTGGTAATACATTTAAAATAGTGATTTAAGACAATGTGGGCATTAATGGACAATCTCATTACATCTAGTCAATGTTTATATAACCTGTAAGAATGGGTCTGTCCATCAGAGCTTCCTGAGCTGCTATGGTGACTGCAGTGCCCTACAGACACCTTCAGAAAAGCAAACACCTTTTAATCCACGGATTTTAGACTATGTACAAGAGATCCCTGGGAATCCTTGGACTGATTCTAGGACACCAGGGAAGGTAAAGTACACACAGTATTTGTAGGCTTTGTAAGATTATTCGGGGATTTGTACCTCTGTATTTCAGTGATGTCCAAATGAAGGGCAAAAACCGCAGGTGATGCGCAGCCCTGTTCTCATCTTCAACACCTTCTGCAGGAGCAGGGAACTCTGGTGGAAACTGGACTCGTACTCCTGGCTACGGGCCTGTAGGACACAAGGAAGAGTTATTTACCCAGAAGGGGCACATGTGCTTAACACTGGGCGTGTGAATGTCCCAAACGCAGAAAAGCTGACATGCCAAAGTTAGCAACATCGCCCTAGCCAAGCTGTGCTGAGAGTTAAGCATGCACTTAAGAGCTTTGCTGGACGGCAGCCACTTACAGATGTACAATCAGTGCAGAGACGTGTAGGCAGAGACTTCCTTTAATGGGTCCACTGAACTCTCTTCTTGAAGATACATACTTGGTTATTTTCATTAACATAGTTATAAACCGAAATATTCCTCTTCTGATTACATCTCAGGCACTATAGCGCATGTATCATTTTGCCTGGAGTGCTTAGTTTACCGCGCTTCTTAAAAATCCAGGGCCAGGCAAACAATTCAAAACCAAATGCAAAAAGCAACTAGAATCTGATAATACAGATCTCTCCTAATCCCTGTTCTCCTCTCGCTTCATCCTTGATGTGTTTGCTTTGAAGATGCTGATAGATGCTTGTTTGCATGTAATGATAACTACTAAAAGCAGCTTGATGAATAAGAGGAGGAAAAGTGGGAGAAAAACAATAGGAAGGGCATTAAGGGCACTAAGTCGCTCTTTCTGGGATGGGTATCAGACATATGCTCGCTGCTGCAGTCACGGTGCAATGAAAGCTGTCCTGTGCCACTGCCAAAAACTGCAACAGGTGCCAAAAGATTACAGCATTGGTTAAATCCACTCCTGAGGCACCAGCTCAGGGACTGATCCAAACCCCAGAAGCCAATGACCCTCTTTCCCCAGCCATCAACTGTTTTCAAATAGTTCCCCCTTCTTATTTCCAGTGTGATGCTGGGGGCTGGGGCACAAATAAATTCAGCTGCCAGGAGGCAATCCTCCGATTTCACCACCGCGAGTCTGGAGAGACGCCAAAGCCACACGAATATTTTATATTCACAACAATAAGAGACCTTCATTCACCGGGAACCTATTTAAGCGAGTTTCTGGTCCCGTTCCCCCCAGCACGTTACAATGACAACTCCACGCCAGCAGCAGCCGCGCGGCCTCAAGGTGCCAAGCTGGCACGGGTCCCCTCTCTCGCAGCATTTGGCATCTCCAGCCTCTTGGCAAAGGCCCCAGCAGTTGTGCTTGGCCGCTTTGGGATCCGTCATGCGGTCCGGCCGCCGATAGCTGCACTGCATCCTCGGGCACCGCCGCGCTTCGACACCCGTGTCACCCGCGGGAATGCGTGCACGTGGGGACCGAGATCCCCGCACAAATCCTCCCGGAGACCCCGAGCACGTGCTCCGTTTGTTACTGGAAAGGGTCGTTCCCTCAGAACCATTAAAAAAAATGATAATAATTTTAAAAGCACTTATTTCCCCCCCCACGTCCTCTTCCCCTTCGCATATCCAGCCCTCAGAGGGTCCTACATCCTGCCGTGCATTCCACATGTGGTGGAGGTTTGCTCTGTGAGCCAGGAATACAACAACATGGCCTTTTTATATATATATATATATATACATATATATAATGAAATCTCATATTTTACTATGCTCCCATAAAGCCATTTCTTTGTGAATGAGACTTTTTAATTTGTGACATTTTAACGATCTACAAATGTTTGGTATAGATGAAAGGAAATGATTATTTCCAGGTCACCTTGCAGTATTACTTTTTGATAGGCACCATAATTCCAATTAAATTGAGTCATAAGGGAGGGGGGGGAAACCCTTCGAACACTTAAAGTGCCACCGAAACAGAAAGATTTTAAAAGGAAAACATAAAACCGAGCATACGTCATTCACCACATGGCACAAAAATATCAGAGGGGACCACAGATAAGAAAATTCAAAGCCCTTTTTCCACTGGGGACTAATGAAAAAAAAGAGGAAAAGCAAAGGAGGAGGAAAAGCAAAGGAGGAGGAAAAGCAAAGGAGGAGGAAAAGCAAAGGAGGAGGAAAAGCAAAGGAGGAGGAAAAGCAAAGAAATGTAGGGCTTGTGAACATGCAGACTGTCAGGGTATAACTCTGTGCCTCACAAACACCGTGCAACCTTGTGGTGATCGCAGCAGGTTTTCTTGTCGCAGGATTGGGTCTGACTTAATGAAAAAAAAAATCACCCAATTTAGTCTTGCAGAGGTGCTTGTCAACAGCAAAACTACCTCCCCAAACTGAGCAGCGAGGCCTGGGGAGGGTTGCAGAGAAGCGTGTGAGACTCTGCACCAGCACCTCCCCAAATCTGTGCCTGTCCCCAATCGCTCCAGCCCACCGCACACCAGCATGAGCAGTGGCCTGCACTGATTCATCCCGGGCATTCCAACACTTTTGAGGGCGGTTATCTTCGGATCAGCCGCTCTCTAAAGCCTGCGAAATAACCGCAAGTCTTCGGTTGCTAAGCTCACAAAATACCCGCTATCGCTCGCCTCCGTGTACCCGTTTCACCCCAACTGGAACGGACACGTAGAAGCCAGGACTCCTGTGTTCTACTTCGAGCCGTACCCTTCGCCTGTCACGTTGTTGCTGAGATTTTTGTTTTAGCATCACGCTTACGGCCCACGGACACCAGCCAAGGCCTCCCTGTGCCAGGCAGAGCAGCGGTACAGATGCAAACCCCGCTTGCTGCACGTAATTTTGCACCCATTGGTATTCCCGTGTTTAGCCATCCGAGGGTTTTTTAAACTAAATTAAAAAAAAAAAAAAAGGAAAAAAAAAGAAAAAAATTTAAAAGATAATTTTTTTTTAAAAAGGAAAAAATTTAAAAGAAAAAAAACCCACCAAAATTACTGGTTTGAGATCCTCATACTAAGACAAGGTTAAATACGGCATCGCAATCAGAGAGTCACGGGGCCTGCCCACATATAAAATAATTTTGAAGTTACTTGAACAAAAGCTAGGATAAAGCATTACTCTCCCCATGCCCTACTCCAGCATCAGGAAAGTCACTTGTTTTGAGGGGGCTGGCTTTGGTTTTGGCTTGTTGGGGTTTTTTTTCCTTCTTGAACAGTTCTTCATTAGCTATTAGGAAAAAAACCTCAAAACAGCTTTCTGCAGAACACTGGGGCAACACACAGGATGGACACTGGGACCATCACAAATTTAAGATCCAGCATCTTGAAAGCTTTCCTGGCCACAAATCAAACCTTTCGGGAATGGAAAAAGATTTTCAGTATGGCATTCTCAGTAACAAATACAGTATATAACCCTTGGAAAGTAAGGAAATATCTCAACTTTAAGTTGACATTCAGTTACATATAAAAATGTTATTTTAGATATATTTCTTCAGTACTTTCTGTAACTACATTATTTCCCGTTTCTTTTTCCCTGTGACCTGGGCAATAGATTTCATTGTGAATAAAGCACCTGGCTTTTGGAGCAAGGAAGAGGAAAACTAAGCAGCAAATAAACATTTAAAGCTCTCCAGCAACATTCCTGGCATAGTTTTTCTGCGGAGTACACGGCACGTTCAGAACACATGATTCTGTAGCACAAAGATTTGATTGGCTTCACTGCTCAGTGTGGTCATCTCAGGTTCACGCCAAATAAACCCACCGCATCACATCCTCGTTTATTTTCCCTCTCTGCATACACACAGGCTCTGAGAAGCAAGTTCCCAATTCCTGCACAAATTCCCGAGCTGCACACGTTATATTATCTTCCCTCGAAAGTGATAACATAAGGATATGTTACTCTTGGCAACTAAAGTGGGAACAAGTACGCACGGGACTTCAGAAGAGCCAAGAGGAGAATGAGAGCCGGGCAGGAGGATTTGTCTCCAACAGGTTCTTCTTTCTGCAGAAATGGTACCAGGAGCAGCCTCAGCTGGACCGAGCCCTGGATTGAATGCACCACGCAGCACAGCTTATATAAAGTTATGTGAAAGACCAACGAAAGGAAAAAAAAAAATAACGTCAAAGTCAGAAAAGCCTCCAGTTTCAATTACGTATACGTAAACCTACACAAACAGACCTTGCCAGATGTTTCCTTATCATAACACACTTCCCCTTATTAACAGGACTAAATAAATACAACTTACCCAAATCAAATCCTGACCATTTCCCCATTTTAAACTTAGGTTTATGCACTTTTTCAGCGTGCAATCTAAAGTCGAAAGCTTCTTCACGAAAACACGCCTGACAGGGGCTTTTATTTTATTTTTTTTTCCCCCCAAAGAGTTCCTGTGCCATGACACAAGGGTAGAACACTCTTTTAAAGGGCTGCTGACTCCGGACAATTTATATGCTAATTTCAGAAGTGATTCCTCCTCCATTAAATAAGGAGCTAAGGAATGTTCCAAAGGTCTAGACAGACCACACCATTAACAGGTTGGGTAAATCAACGCTAATACTGCCCACAGCGTGTTACACCGTGTGAACTTTCTGCACTGCGCACACTTTACTAATTTTAGTTCCACGTGGTAGCTCAGCTGACTGGCCAAAATATAAACTACACCAGCTCCCTAAAGCCTCCCTGTGCCCATCTTGACCTTGGACTTGCCTTTAATATTAAACTTGAGGAAAAAAAATGAATGGTCACACTTCTTTTTCTATGCAGGGTACATTCACAAATGGTTTATAAAGTGTTAACAAATGATTAATAGATTATGAAAATGTTAAAAAAGTATGAACAATAAGGATAGCTGTCAGGCATCTAATGCTAAATGGTATTTAGTAAAGTCCAATACAGACATATATATATTTTAGCTTGAACTCCATCAGTGTAAAGGCTCTGTCTGGCAAACAATTCAAATATCTTCAAACTCTTCTGAGCACTGACAAATCCTGTAGTATTTATGAACAGTGTTCTGAGGCTATTCTTATTTTAAAGGACAAGTCAAATCTGGCTCCAAACTTAGACTTTGTACAAACAAGCTGTTATAAAGCCTTAGAATAACAGAAAGATTTCCAGTTTTTATTTTACTTCCAATAAAAATGATCTTTAAACAAATTCTCATATGGCATATGTAATCTTAACAATGCAGAACTGAAAAACTCAAAATGAAACAAGCATCACTAAATCAAAATAGAAGGATCATAAAATACTACGATCAATTGAATTTTTAAAATTCCTTCCAGTTTTATACTTTAGTTTACCACCTACACTGCCAAAGCAAGGCATTGATGCAAAGTGTGATGCTGAGGGGTTATTGTCACAGCAAAGTGATGGAATTGTGGTTTTAGAAATTAACTCAAATCAGCATCCAGAGTATTTACAGTATCTTGTGCATAATCATGGTGTGATAAGTTCTTGCAACATCATTTATTGGTAAACTCTAAGGTGTTAAATACTATGAGGTACCCTCACACAACAAAAATCTGATTTCTCTTGAAGCAGGAGCTTCCAATAGAATTTGTTTTATCTTTCTTTCTACTTAATTGTCTGAGGATTATAATAAATGCAAGTAATTCACACAATGTCATAATACCTTTCTTAACAGATACAGTAACATTTTGAGGACACACCATCTTAAAAAAAAAAAAAGAAAATATTATTTTATTATATCATTGTTTCTCTGTATGTCCCTTTCCTGTTGCTGCCACCCTTTTAGATTGCTGTTTCTTTAGGACAGGGATTATTTACTGTTCCGTGTACCAACATAACACAGCCCTGGTCTTAACCAGCCTCTAGTCAACACCATAAGAAGCTGAGAATAGAAAGAAAACTGCCTTTGCCATAGGTAAATGCTCTCCAGAGTGCTGTCAGCCATATTTATCCATCTTTGCAAAAGAAACCCCAGAAAGCACATAACAAACATGTCAAACGTCATAGAACCTAAATCTACAATTATTTTCAGAAACAACTATTCCAGATAAATTTTACATAATTACAAGTAATCACACTTTTATTCTGGGCATCTCTGAAACATTAAGTCATGGTAGCAAATTTGTTTTTATGCAGGTCTTGCTCATTTATCTTTTTAGGATACAGAGGGGTAATTCCTACCTGTTCAGAATCCTCTCTCTTCATTGAACTGCCTGGATACAATTAGGAAAACATTCAATTTGCAAAAACTATCCTATGAGAGACCATATTTGGATATAGAAGCATTTCAAAAGACTCAGGAAGACACCCTGATAACCATTTTAAAAAATGTTTCTGAACATGCTCAGCATTCAAATATTTTTTTACTGATAATTTTGTAACAGATTTACTTAATTTTCTTAGTGTCAGAGTACACAGATAATACAAAAGACTAGGTTCTAGGTATGACCCTAAAAGCAAATTGCGAACAAAAAAAACCCACGGTGAAATTCTCTGCTATTTTCACAATACATCACGTGTCTGACCAAAGGCCACTGAAACCTGTGGAAATCTTTCAGGCTCTCCAGTGAACTTAGCATCAAGAACTAATTCCCTCTTCCGCAGAACAACTCAAAAGCAACTTACCCACAAATTCTGCAGAGTACTACATGGATTTCTACCACTCTTAAGAAAGCAGGAACTCAGAATCCCAGGCTTCTAGTCAGGAAAAACTTATTGGGTTATCGCAATGACTAACAAACGCATTCTGAGATACCAAAAGGAGCTGTTTTCTTTCCCATGAAGCTCAAGTTTCCACCTCTGGCTACATTCTTAGAATACAAAGTCCTGGTTTTAACCCAACTCAGTAGGGACTGAGGAGAATGGAAGGAGAACAACAAGGAGAACGGAAGAACCTCCCTGAGTGTGCACTGAGCACTCAGCCATGGCTGTAGAATGAGACCCCAATTTTGGATCAATATCGACCATCACAGCCACCTTATCTAAACGCGAATTTCCAAAGGTCTGTGGAAAACAGCCATAACCTCCCAATTTGTAATTGGGCCATCAACTTACTGCTGAACAAGGGTAAAGAGTCAGGACTTAAACAAAAACTTTCAAAATGCTGAAGAAAAAGTTCGCATACTTGTTTGGGCATCTACGATCAGAATTTATCCAAAACACCCTAGACCACATTACAGAAGAATTCATGGTATTAATGCAACCACATGGATTAACGTCAGCTATTTACCACGTGCAGAGATAACTGTACCACTACCTGTCAACATTATAGCTCAATCTCAGCGTAGATTCAAGCAAATTACAATTCCTACATTTCAGTTTTCCTGGGAAATCTCTTCCACCATGAGGACAGAACACGTACTTGGACACTGAGGCACTTCCAACTGCCAGGTGCCATTAGCACTCATATGGTCACATGTAAATTGCTTTTCCTTTCTACACAGAAACATCGCCTCAGAGTAACCCCATTTCACCTCAAAGCGCCCCCCAAAAATATGAGTGTTTTGATAAATTGGGTTTACCTCCTTCAAAAACGGCAGTACGCTATTCACTCTTTGTTCGCTCAAGAATTTGCATAGAGTCTTCCCTAATTACACAGTCTGAAAAACTAAAACGAACTTCCATTAGAACAGGCAAGCCCCTAAGCCTAAAAAAATCACCCTTTCAAACACGTAAGGTTTGGATGCACTTTATCGGAATCCAAGGGAACCTTCGGGAATTCCTGCCAGTGTTTGGAGCAGATTGGACCTTTGATTGCAGCCGCCGAGGCTGTAGGGACTCTACACACCAGCTTGTCTTACAGATCCTCGTGCTATTTTGTTAACACGAAGTTTTGATGTCTCTAGAGATTTGACCTAGGACAGCATCCTTCACAACAGCCTGCAGAGGTACACACGCAATTATCACCCACTGCAAATGATCAAACCTCTTTGACACAGGGAAGCTTAACTGGGAGGAAACAGTGGTGATGAGAATGTCATTGCAAACTTGCAGGGAAAAAGGAAATTTATCCATTTTCAGCACGTGAAATAGCCACAGGACAAGAGGGCACTGTGGTTTTTCTGCAGTCAGGTTGATAAATCCCTGAACGGGACAAAAATAAAAGTCAGAGGTAATTTGTTCCAAAAAGCTATAAATTAACTAATGGTTACAAAGCTGAGATTTAGAAAGCTAACTCCTCAAAAAGGCAGAAGCAACACAGATAGCCTTGAAAAGGACATGAGACATCAGTACTAGAATATTCATAATGGACTTCTAATAAATAGCTTTTTAAGTTTTTCCAGTATCAGCTTCTTTCCTCAGTGTCTTTGTCCAAAAGAAAATGAGAAAATTCTGCTACATATACTACAAACAAAAACTGGACAGCACTCCCATCAGTCACCTTCATTTTATACCACCAGTTCCCTTAAGCACCACAGACTGACATAAACTCAAAGTGGCTTCAAATAATTGTCTACAGATCAAACGCTCAGTGTTGTTTCTACCATCGCTTTCTCACTGATGCTGCATCCCGAGTACACACCTTAGTGCCAAAGAAAGGTGTCACAAGAGTTTGCACACTAAACCTTCAGAACCATAATTCCTATTATTTCCAGTCTACACCTTAACGTTTTTCAAAAGGTAACACAAAGCACGGAAGCAAATAATGAAATACTGCATGAGGGGACATTTTCCCCCTGTATGAATAAGCACAGAGCTGTGTGGATGCCACAGTTAACAAGGGAATCACTTAGGCTGATAAGAGAAAATGGCAGGAATGAGCTGAGTTCATCATGAACAAGATTGTATATTGTAATAACCTCACATCATCAGGTCCAAACACATGGAATGAAGCCTCACTGTCACCACACTGGCATTTCCATCTTTTCCTGTTCTCTGTGCTCCACGAGGCAGCTCCCTTCATTATAACATCTGCGTCCTACTTGCTCCTGACATGACGTGGTGCCTCACAATTCTCACGGAAAGCATGTTACTTCATTACTGAGAGAGGCGTGCTCATTTTAACCTACCAAATCAGTGCTGATGCCTCAAAGATTGTCCCCCCTACATCACTGTGACAATTGAGATCACCTGGAACATCTGCGCTTGCTCCAACATCCTGCCCTCCTGGTTTCAGAAACACACAGATGTGGGGTTTCTCCACAAAGGATCGAGTCCGTGTACACTTGGTGAAGACTGAAATTGTGGAATTTGTTTTCTGCTTCGAGTTTTCTGGAGCTCACCTCCATGCAATGTCTTCTTGCTTGGAATGGGTGAGTAAGATGAAAGGGAACAATAACCTGACCTTTCTCTATACTGATTTCATTCCACACATTGCTCCTTCACTAATTTTGTAAGCTTTTCAGGGGACATCTGATATCTTTGTCAACTGATGCGTTAACTTCTAATAACCGTTTCCAGCAGTAATACGTACAACTAAAATAATAGCATAATTTTAGAGACATCTTTCTTTAAAGAGTTCCCAACAGTACTCAAAACAGGGTGTAAAAGTAGGTTTTATTAAGCTCTGCAGGAGCTAAAAATCCTTATTCCTTGCAGAGGCAACATGCCACCAGTGAACAAGGGGTTAATGCTCCCAGGGAGCTGGGATGCAGGAGATGCTGCAATAACTTTTGGAGATGTGGAAGCAAGCCCTGAATTCTGAGCTGGGTGAGAAACCTGGAGCAGTTCTCCAGAGGCAATAATACCTTGTTTCTTTGGGTTGCGGACCTTGGTTTCAGCAGAGTCCCAAATTCAACCGAGTCCTGAACCCAACAGAAATCAGCGTAGTTCAGAAAAACTCGGTATCACAAGTCACTCTCTGTCGCAGAGGAACACGATTCTCCAGCCAGACTCTGATGCCCATAGAAATCTGTGGGGCATCTTCTTATGCTTCCTTCAAGTGCCCTAAATGCAGGTATTTGCCCCCAAGCTGCTTATATGTTTATCTTCAAAAGAAGAGCTGGCTCTGCAGCTCAGCATTGCACACGTTGTAGTTTTCAGCCCGTGCTTCTTGCAGGACTGTTTCCAGCATTAATTGTCAGTGTGACCTTCCAAACACAGCAGGAATTACAAGCTGGTGGTGGAATACTTCTCCACAGCCACACATTTTTTAATATCTCTTATTCCCAGGCAAAGTAGCAAAAGAAAGATGTTAAATTCCTATCAGTCACTGAATTTCCACATTCGCAGAGGTACTGCCCATAAAGTATTTGGTAGCGTTTCCATAACAGCGATGGCAGAATGGGCAGCTAGAAGGTGAGATACTTACTTACAATAGCAGCAACTCACGTAAAACTTAGGAAAAGTCAGCAAACAAAGCTGTAACTTCACAATGCGTATGATGAGGAGAAAACACACAGATTTGCACATATACACGCTGCAATTTGTGTCCTCCTTAAGGCCACCACACATTCCTTTGTATGAACTACACAGTGAGCTGTACAGCATCAGCCCTCTCCAAGGCTGATGTTAAACACAAGACAAACAAAAACAAATTTTCTGCCTCTTCACTGAAGCAAATACACCCAAAATACACTTAGCTTCTAGCTCCAAAAAAAAAAAAAGACCATCTTCTCATAGTCCTTCAAGCACCGTCAACTTTATTCAGCAAAAAGACTCAATATTTACATTGTAGAATAAATACGGCGAGGTCAACTCCTTCCTAAAAGGATAATAAATACTAACTGTCCTGCTTCTCATACTTTTGTTACAACTAATATACAAACAAATTACCAATTTTGGTGAAAGTGGATCTTGCTGGCCACATTCACACACCCACTTGATTCCTTCCAGCAGAAAAGTAATTTAGAACCATTACACGGCTTTATTCACACCGGCACCAAGCTATATATCTTGGGAACAAGCTCGAACGGTGAGGGATATAGAATCTAATTTGGGAGATGGCAGTTACATTAATAGTAATCACATTTTTACTATTTGCTACTCTATCACAGAGCTGAAACCTGCGACCCCACACAGAGACATAGTTTTTATCTGCACGTGTACATATAAGTTTATACACAATTCAAACAGATGGACCCAATTGCAGAGATTTCAAATCGGGTCCATCTTTATGAAACATCCTGTATATTACATATATGTGTGTGTATATGTATATTTATACACTCATTTTCAGCTACCTGTATCAAAACTGCACAGAATTACAGCCCTTTCTGCCTTTATTTGGTTGGGATGCTGTGGTAAGTGGCAAATGCTCTGCTGCCACCCAATGACTTTTCCTGGTATTGCCCATTTCCTAAGTCCGTTTCCTCCCATTCTATAACTAACTAGGTAAAAAGAAAATTAAAAAAAAATAATAATAATCAAGTTAAATTAAAGGCAGCACTTGGAGCTGAAGTGCTTTGCATACCTGTGGTCCCTTGTCCTCTGCGGAACACTGGACATCACCGCCTTTCTCCACCTGTATGCAAATGGCCCCCGTTCTTTTTATCGTTCTGCCAGGAGAAGCAAAAGTTTATCTGAATTCCCGCTCACAAAACCATCATTGTGCGCCGGCAGTTAATTTTTACTGGTTTACAATGTACTTGCCTTTACAGGAGAGATAATGCCAGCAAAGCACCGCAAACCTTTCACACAGCTGTTACGTTTTATAGTTGATCAAAGCATTGATTTCGCAGTATTATGTCAATGCCAGACACCGCGATTCCCCTCGCTGTTTCCACTCGGGGACTGTTCAGGTCCTTTACTTGGTCTCTTTACAAAGTGCAACTTGTTTTAGGCCTTACTACTACATCTTAAGTAAGTTTGCAGTGGTATATAAACACAAGTGGCGGCCCATCAGGTTTAAGTGCAAAAGGGAAGGGCTGTTACTCATACCTTGATGTTCACCCCACCTACAGTTAAGTCTTCATTTAAACGCTTCAGTTTTCCTTATGTAAAATGCAGATTTAAAGAAATTCAACGAACTAGCTGCTCAGTTCCTAAGAATTTGTCCGGATTGCTTAGAGCAGCAATATGTGCATCTGCTCAAATTAGCATAATTCAAAATTTGCAAGGCCAATTTATACAATAAATTACTTTAAAAAATGGTTTGCATTTTCAGTCATCAGCTTAAAATGGTATAAAAGACCCTGACTGGATGAATGCTCAGTTGAGAGCTCATTGTCACAGAGGAACCACAATTATCGGCTGAAAGGAAGCCCAGCAGTGCTTGATTTACTTTGACACATTTTGTCATTATTCTTGTTTTGGCACATAAGGTCTAGCAGGATGTCCTTGGCACCAGAACATACAGGTTGGAGAGTATACACTAAAAACCTAAAGAAAGAACTAACTTCTTTCCTGATAACTGTCTATGAGAAAATTCAATCGCTATGTTAACACTTTGAGGCTATTTTCCAAACATTTTGTCCACTGCTGCTCACCGGGGTTCTCAAATATCAGAGATAGTTTTGAGACTCCTTTAACTATATTTCATTCAGACAATGAAACTGGATTGGGCAGTTTGTAAGAAGTTTCACTTTCCTGCTCTTCCATTTTCATACTCCAAGCATAACGCAGAAATGTTCCAGACACAAACATTTTGGTACAAGCAGATGTGTATTACAGATAATTCACTGCCTCAAAACATACTTCCTTACGTTTTGCCATAAAAAACAAAACCCGATTGTATTCCAAGCCCTTGATCCAGGCCCCAGCACTGAACTATGCTGAGAATGTTCCATTAAGTGCATCCAGAAGTGGTGACCACACAGCCCAACCTGCACGGCTGGAGTCTAAAAATGGGGTCTTGAACTCCCTCTGCTGGCTAAAATCAAAGTAGAGGATTTTTTAAAAATCTTGTCATGCCAAAAAAAATAATAATATAATAATAATTTTTTTTAAGTATGCAGAAAGAAGCTGGGAAGCTGTGCAGGTGAGTCCTGCATAAAGAACATGAGAACATGCAATGTCAAGAGATGACAAAAAGGATGGTATCTGTGATGAGACAACCACGATAAAGAGAGGACCTTTACAGGAAAAGGTGGGAGAACCGCTAATAGGAAAACCACTGCCATAGCAGCAAATAAAGACACATTTGCCAAGGACCAAAATTACACCTTTAGGTGAAATTTACTGGGGAGAGTGGTCCACTAGAGCTACCGAAGTGGCAAATGCGGGGTTTGGGTTCAGTCCCCACTCCTGAGAGAAATTCTGGTGCCCAAATTCATTTGTCTCAGTTCCTTCTCTGGAAAATGTTCTTCATTTGTCTTCTCCCTTTCATCTATTAATATTTTGACTGCAAGAGAGATTTCTGCCCCGAGGAGCTTACAGAGCAGATCTGGTGTCCCCCCAGTGCCTTCTGCGGTGGGTCACACAACTCAGCTTTCTCAAACTTATTCCAAAAGCGTTTTTTAGCGCGCTGTGTCTGACCCACCACCATCTTCCACAGGAGTTTTCATTTCTAAGCCACAAGCTCTGTTTTCCAGTAAGTCCGTTCACACACTAACACACTGGTGGCCACAGAAAACGTAGCTGTAGTGTAATGTAGTTGGCACGAATCTTATGAAATTCCTTCGTATGCGATGCAACTGCCTTCCTCCCAGGGGGATTCTTACAAACACTGATAGATGACCATCTTTTTCTATCTGAACCACCACCTTATCTATATGGGATTAAATTCAACCCTTCCTCATTCAGTAAACAAGGTGTGGTTGTCCCCAAACACTTGCTCATGAACCTCTAGTGACAACCCCTCTGTGCACACCTGAAATCACACGCATGAAATTTTGGGGCGGAACTGATATAAGGTGCTCCATCCAGATCTAAATTTCACAGTGGCCACATATACTCACATAGGTGAGTTTCTTAGAAAAAAAAAAAAAACCAACAAACAACTTAAGCCTGAACCTTCAGCCCACAGTTCACTTTCCAATATCTGCGCAATTAGGAAGTGCAGGAGCCTGATTTACGGATCTCCGGAGAACTATACCAGGGTCACTCGGGAGACCAGAAAAAGAACCAAGGACTTGGGAAAACGTCAGAGGCAAAAGCTTAATAGTCACTGTGGAGGGTCTCAACCAAGCAGATGTTTCAAACGCGCGCCTAATTTCGAAGTGCTGAGTTAGACGGCAGGAGATATTACAGTGGGCACCAACCCAAGCCAGGGTTAAGGAGGAAAGGCCGGTGGACAAAACAGGATGAAAAGCAGAGCACAAAAGCCATTTTTTTCACGTGCACTATTACCTGTAATCTACCCTAGAGAGGCCCCAGCAAGTTAACTTCAGACCTCAGTTACAACATGTGGGCAATTTTATTGCCCAACAAAAAGTACATTAGACATTTATGATCTCATTTCATTAAATTCTCCCACTTATGACGATCACTGTTGGGTGTGTATGTGTGCAGGGTTGATACAGAAATCTATACTATATTTGTATATTAACAAGACTGAAAGCTCACCTGCATGGCAGGTGCTGCTGCGGCCACATGCTTGGGTTATGAATTAACCAACTCCTATCGAAAACTGGGGTCTATCAAAGCAGGTGCTTTTCCTGCTGATCTAGCTGAGGGCTCTGATTGAATAAAATCAGGAAAGAACAGCTTTCCTTTCTTCGTGATTAGAGAAAGAGAGGGGTAACACCTTACACAACACGGTGAAGCTTAAAGGACAATCTGCTCCTCTTATGGCCCCTTCTGCTGGCTACTTTGATCTAAGTTTTATTGTCTGGGTTTAACACCTTTACCTTTGATTTTACAGGGAACTTCTTTAGAGCAGCTTTTCTATCCCAAGTAATTGTTCAAGTCTTTTCAGAGAAACCAGCAATTACCCAGGATGCTGGAAACTAAACACTTGTAGCTTTGGTGAAACACAAGATTATTCTCACTGGTATTAAATAGGTAAGGGAAGACACATTAAAGACTCAAGTTTTACTTTCTAAGATCATTACTTAATAAAAAAGGGCACTGGCAACAGCTCAGCACATTTTGTGTGGAACCAATTCATTCCTAAACGCAAGAAGGAGACCTAACATAATAAAATAATCCAGGCTTTCCTGCGCATCTCAGTAGGATGCTTGTTGTACAAGGTCACTGTTACGCTACCGCTACCCAGTTCAATGCTATAGTGTTACCGTTTTGCATCACACACAAAATCCTAATTCTTCTCTGGAAGCTGCACAGACCCCCACCTGATTTTAGCCAGAATCTTACACAATAACCCTGACTTGAAAACCAAAAGGGATTTTGGGTTTTATGCTTACCCGATGCGACAGGCTGCGTAACAGAATCCTTACAGTTTGACTCGGTAACTTCTGCATCCAGCCCAGCAACCTGTAGTCCTATTAGAGATTGTATTTCACGCTACACAGACACACACCTGCTACACAATAGAACTTGGTCTCAAAAAATGGTCTCCATTTTTTATTTTGACCTGAATGCCTCTTCTCTCAAATGCTGATGGGCCTTTGTCGGTGAGATCGTGCACGGCAATTGGCCTCTCGGACCGTCTTCCAAATTCAATATGCTGCTGCAATCACCAGCTCTGAAAAAGTCAGACCACTCACCTCAAACAACAAAATATAAGCAGTACAGAAGAACGTGAGGTTAGAGACAAACTCAAGCATCCTTGGAGTTCAGGTCTCAAACAAGTGAAAACTGAAGCTGACAAAGCAACTGTTTAGGATGGTCACCCTGCTTTTTTTTTTAATTTCTATACAGCTACAGTAGCATTTTAATTGCTGGAATCTAGTAGTTTACTCATATTTACTAAACTTTCAGCCTCAGATCATCCTAAATATTTATAAATCAGATGGAAAAAATCAGTAATAGTCTTCCCTCCTCTTTTGGTAAGGTGGGAAATAAATGGGGTTAGAAGTTTAGAGGTTCTGGGATTTTTCTGCTATTTTGAAACAGAGTAAACCAAAAAAAAAGAATAGGCAGTAGCAAAATTATAAACCAATCGATGCGGAAATGTCAACATCGTCTTATAAACATACAACTGAAATTCACAGCTGTTGCAAAGAATAAAAAAAAAGGTAATATTGGCTGTTAGCAAAGGCAGGGAGCAGGAACTGCAGGTTTTATTCTTAACTCTCCCACGGATTTCAAGTTCGGCTGTGGGCAGATCACCAAATATCTCAGCTGATCATCTACAAAAATAAGGATAGTAATTTTTTCCTATCCCAGCAGGATGTTTTCAGGAAAGTACTTGGGAGGCACTCAAATAATGCAATGATAGGGGCCATGAAAGTATCTGCACAGAACAAAGACAACACCTGCTCGACCAGCTTAATGGAAAAAAGATGACTGAGACTGTTATAAGGGATTTTTAGCATTAAAGGACAAGCTGTAACTGTCTTCAACTTACAGTCTGAAGTTAAAAAAAAAAATAATAATCACCACCAGTAAACCATTTTTTTATACAATTACTATGGAAAAAAATTTAAGTATAGAACTAGATAGGAAAATTGATGCAAATAAACTACTTAAATGGCTGGAATTGTAAGTCACAGAAGACATTTAAGTTTTCCCTTACAGTAGGTAATATGACTAATTCATGACAAAACATCATTTTGCTACCTTCGGTAAAGAAGTCCATATATGACGGAGGTAACCATATACCGTCATTTTTTCCTCCAGAATTGCAACAATTTTAGTTCAGCAAGACAGTTTTTAAAAAACACACATACTTATTATGCCTTGTGACTTATACACAGCCTTGAAATTCTTCTCCTGTTTTTTATAGGAGGTAACGACAGGTGGCTCCTCCAGTAGCTTGCTGTACACATCACTATGTACTTAGTACTTGAAGGCGCCACCTCAGCCTCCAGGACTTTTCCTGAACGTTTTGTCTCATTTTACACTGGGAAAATAGTAGCTCTACAAATACAGAAAAAAAATATTTAAGTACAGGATGAAATACGAGGTTTGTGATTGAGGAAGTCTGAGGATCTGGTGTTTATTCCTGCACAGATTTCCCATGACCTAAACTTCATTTAGATATTTCATGATCTATTTTATCTTTTTTTAAAAAGTGCTGGTATCCCTGGAGAACGCTGGTAAACCCAGTTCTGAAACACATTAGCCCACACTTCTACAAACTGATTAAGGATGCTAAGCATGCTTAAGTCTCTGGACCATCTCCTTTAGTCGCCATCAGAGTTAAGTGCTCAGTTCTCATTGAAAGGCTTCAGATCTGAATCTGCCTTAGATCCAGCCGAACATCAGACCAATTTCTATTAACATAATTCTCAGTATTACCCTGTATAAGGCATTCTAGCTGCTTCTAGGAATTACACAGCATCAGTCCCCTGGTAAAAACTTCTGAAATTCATTCACCCAACCACATCTGATGGACGATCTGAAGTGCCAAAGGTACAAGTGTCACGCATTTAGTGACAACTGGTAGGGAGTGGCGCCGAGTGCCCAAATCAAGCGTTGTCACCAAGGGAAAGATGAAGTTACCTGAAGTTACCAGTGAGCAAACACAAACTGGGAGCAGGGCAGCTCGTTCCTCCTCTTGCCCAGAAAGGGAAGGGATGTAGAAATGAGATTAAAGGGAACCCAGCACAAAGAACTTATTGGAGAACCACAAGGAGACAGCACAGGGACCAGGGGATGCTCATGGAATATCAGCAGAGCAACACACACCAAAACCTCATCTTGCTGTTCACAAGCCAAAGGATCACTTTTTTTCCTTTCCTTTTGCTATCCCTACTTGTAAAACACTTGCGTGCTGTTAACATTTGTAAGCCATTAGCAAGAACCAACAGCACATGCTGGAACAACAAAAGCAAGGTTTGTTACAGCCGTGGGAATTGCGTCCAGTGAAACCAGAGGGAGGTGGGTGGGACAGGATCTCGGGGACCAGCTGAGGCACCACAGGGCAGGTTCACAAACATCCAAAGCTGCAGCAGGTGATTGTCAAACCCTTCCTAAGGGGACACTCAAGGGAAGGGGGGGCTGTGACCTCCTAGAGCACAGGTCGGAAGCATCTCTCACTTCTAGCGACTCCTTTTGCTGAAATCCAAACTACAATTTGTCCTACAATCGGCACACGGAGATTACACAACATCAACAATTTGCTCCTCTTGACCATTAACATCCTTGAATATTATTTAAAAAAATATTTACCTGTCTTTTCATTGCCTGAACAAATTATTTCACAGAACGATTAGGGTCGGAAGGGACCTCTGGAGATCATCTAGACCAACCTGCCTTATTTCCTTCAAAGTTCTTCTCAACTCACACCTTCCAAATTTCTCAAGGCCTCTCTTACTGCCCTATAACTAATGCCTCCCCCCACCCGATTATTTTAAAATGCAGGGCCCAAAATGGGAACAGTGGGGCCTAAACGGAAGTGCTCTTACAAATTACAGCAAAGCAATTTTCTTTTGATCTCTTTCAAATGCTGTTGGCTCATCCAATTTATAGTAAACTATAAGCCCTTTATTTGTCTTCTTACTCGCTATTATTTTCTTCCATATTTTGTGCTTATGAATTGTAACAGTCCATATTTAGCTCTTAAATTTTGTTTCAATAATTTTGGCAATTTCCTCTAGTTTATCAGGGTCATTTTGAAAAAGCGTCCTATATAGCGAAGCGCTTACAGTTGGAGCACAAATCAAGTCTTATCCCTCTCACATATCCCCCCGAATTATTTCTACCCGGAGTTCACATAACAAATGGCTCTGAATGTTCACAAAGACTGCAGAGTCAGTCAAAACCATTTGATTTGTGGAAAACTACCGTTGGCTTTTAATTAGACAAAGATACAGTGAAAGAAAAAAAAAAAATCATCAACACCTACAATAAAAAAAAAAAAACAAACCACAAAAAATCCCACACAAACAGAAAAACACCTATTTTTTTGTTTCCAATACAAACTCAAGACTGAAATGACTTCATCTGACTAAAGTGATGCTAAATAGCAGAAGCCCCAGTAACACTAAATAATGCTCATGGTACACTGGCAGGTGAAAAGACAAACCATCTCACAAGGTAAGAAATACCTTTCCCTCACATTTCAGAGATAACACAAGTTACTCTGGCTGCCCTATTTGTAGCTCTGACCTATATAAGCTTTTTAAGTTTCTTCATATTTAAATGTGGTTGGGAGGTTTATCGCCGTGTTTCTACTCAAAGAATCAAGAACATTTCGAGCGCCTCCGCCTTCTCCTTCCATTCATAAACCTTTAAGCAACACAAATTCATAACAGATCAGGAAGGAAAAAACAAATCTGAGGAATCTCAGATTAACCGATAGTCAGCTTCCTTCAGAAGCTAGAAACACCTGAGCCTGATTTAATAATGCAAGATGATTTTTATTTGCTTCGGCTTTCACACGCTCCACCTCAGTATCAGCAACAGCCATTGTCAGAGACACCAGAAAACTTTGGCCTTTAGCTTGACCCAGAATTTATTTTGTTCTGTTCTTTAAAAAAACCCCATCTAAACGAGAATCTGTTTCTAAAGAATGCCATGGACTCTGCCACACGATGCGCGAAGTGCGTCCCCGTCGAAATACTATGAGAATGTTTATTGCACTGATCTTTTCAGGGAAAAAGAGATGAACAAATACTTAGTTCGCAGATGCAAAGACTGAAATGCAGATGGAAATCAGGCTGCTCACCCTCAGCGCTCAGTTCCAACAAAGTTTCACCTTAAACATTAACACATAGAGTACCTATAGATGCTATTACGCGCCTCTAGAGCTGGAGAATAATGGAGCGGAATGCTTTAGGTCCTGCATTGTGAAACCAGGCAGTTGTGTCCCATCTCCACGCCACCTCTTCCATGGGCACAGCCTTGAACCAGTAGAGATAACAGGAGCAGGGATGCTGAGCATGACAAATCAGTAGCAGGGGAAAGGGAAAAACAAACCACAAGAAGCATTTCAACGCCTAAATTATTTTCATATTTTAAGAAGGAGAAGGGAATTTTTAATAATGCAAACCTGAAGTTTAACCCAGTTACATACAATCATTGTCATGATTTATACAATTATTGCTTAAGACTTGTGGTCATTTACATCTTCCAGTACAAGTGACACCAGGCACCACAATTTTGTATTAAATTGCAGTTATACTTTCAGTCATTTACACAAATGTGAAACAAGAACAGGACTAAGACTATTCCCTTCAGAAAGCCTTCTTCACATTTGTCCAGATGCAAAGACTGGATAATGGAGACATTCGTGATGTTTATGATAACCTCACACCAATTTGTGTTGCAAATTTGATTGCAGTGGAATGTAATGGCAAAAAACCCCCGAACAAACAAAAAACCCCCTACATATTAAAACACAAAACCCAAACAACTTTATGAGGCAAAAAAGGAAAAATAAACTTGCAGGTTGATAAGAACTGGCCACTTCATTTTTGGCAAGACAAAGCTACTTCTTCAAGCATTCAGAACAGTGGAAAACTTCTTTTTTTTCCCAGTAAAAAGGTAAAATAGACTATTTAACCTCTTTTAATAAGTGCCAATAAACTGGTAACAGTGATGACATCCCACTAGAAGCAGCAGAAACCATCCTGATATAAAGGCATACTAAAAAAACTAACTAAAATGTAGAAAAACCGTGTGATGCTGCCTTTATCTACTCGCCATGATGTGTTTCTAAGTGCGTGACTGAAAATAAGCACGGTAATGCCAACAAAACCAGTGCAAGTGAGTTACCGGGTGGATTATTCTGGAACAGGGACCAGGGGCTGAACATAGATGTGAGCACGGCTTAAAAGGCAATAATGTAAAAATAAAGCAAGAAACTAAGAGTAGCTCAGAGCTCAGCTTAAGATTTGCTCTACACATATGCAAGCTACAACACATATTGTTCCATAGCACAAGGAGAATATAAGCAGAAGATAAAGAAATAGACAAAAATCACTACAAAACTTCTGAACAGTGAGACAACAAGGCAGAAATATGATTTTGAGCTCAAAGGCACCATCATCCCAGATACGTTTCTCTCCCTTATGAAGGACAACTGATGGAAAAAGAGGAGAAAAAGCATACAGGATGGCTGCTTAGCACTTCTCAAAAATGGGGTTTTATCTAAAAAAGGATCTAATAACTTATAAATAATAGCAGTGGTTTATGACCAATTACCTTCCCCAAGCCTTGGTCAATGTAGAGATGATCGCAATAATGTCTATTTTGGTGACAAGTGTCTCAAGGACAAGGCAGCACCCCAAGGCTAGTTTCATTTTTACAGATCAAAGTCGTAGTTGGGATTGATTCTATTATAGTAAATCTAGCGATTTACCAGTTTTGTGACAAAGATTCACACAGAAACACCTTTTTCAGAGGAATACTAAGGGACTATAAAAAGCACGTGGACGTGGCATACTGTTAATTCTCCACTTTAGATTTGTGGACAAAGTTATTCACCCCAAAATTATTGCCCAGGTGAAAGTTAGTGCTGTATAGCATGTGGTCGTTAAGCCAAAAAAGACTGATCTTGCAATACCGCTTGAGCACCTTCAATTCCCAGATTCAAACGAAAAATTGAACTGTTAAGCACTTGATTTATCTCAGCTTTTCCATGGAATACGATACAGTGTAGAACAGGACTCGGAAGAAAGCAAAAGGAAGAGGTTCACTCAAAAGCAACACGAGGATATTTACTCTAAAGGAGAGCTCAATGTTACCACGTTGAAAACCACGAGAGCAATTGCTCCACTCAAAGCTATAACTGCTCTCAAAGTTACCAGCGTGACGCAACCGGCACAAACCCGAGGTCAAAAACAAAAGAAAAAGAGAATATGTGCAAAGCAGACACTCCCTGTTACCCAGCTGAACTTGATTGTGTTCTGAAGTGATTAACTCCTGGAAATTTGGTAAGATACGCTGGTGTTACATTTCAATAAAAATAGTGTTTCAACTCTCACAACACAAAAAAAAATAACGAAGGATTTTGCTCTTGTCTTGCTTAATCCGTTCATGAATTGCAGGGCACAGCCCTTGGCACACTCACCTACCAGAAAAGGCAGTTCCATGTTCTTGTGCTGAAAAAATACGTAGCAGGCTTAGTGGTTAAAAAGTTCATGTTTTAAAGTGCACCGTTGTTTTAAACACACTTTCCCTTCTTAAAAGAAGAAAATAAAAAATTCTGATGCTAAGTTTATAAAAAATAACAGCTGCAATATTCCTCTAAAATTGCAACTTAAAATCAAGTCAAACTAGCAAGATTCAAATCTTTTTCAAAAGAAAGATAGGAACCAAAAATAAAAAACCTCTTTCTGCAGAGAATTGCCAAGCAAAACCTCACGTGCTGTCCTACAACCCTCTCTCCTAACAGCACCTCACAGAAAATCCATTCAGTTCCTTCCAGCTGACAACCTCAAGAAAACAGAGGTCTAAACGAATCAGTCCTTCCCACCAGTCACCTACACAACTGCAGGTGTGGATGCTGGTGCAGCTTTTCCATCAACTCTTCCTCTGTAGGTTCTTCCAAAACATCTCTACAAAGAAAAAGCACGAGTCGTTAGGGGCAGCAAAGGCACTTCTCAGCATTTGTTTTTGCAATGCGCGTACTGAGATGTAACGGGTTCTTGTTTTGAGAATGAAACAAGGAATTAAAGTTACAATAAGCTGATGCTCCCCAAAGATGCATCTACTTGCAAGCGATCCATCCTTTACAGATGTGTCATGGAAACCAGCAGCTGTTTTCCCATAAGAAGCAGGGAAGCAATTTCCTGCACACAGTACAATACAACCGAAGGTCAGGAGATTTGTTTTTCCTGAAGAAACTCCCAAATGAGAACATGTTCCCAGTGCTACTATTGAATATCCAATGTGCACCAGAAGTTCCACTCATGTATGATCATCAAGTATCAACTCACCACCCACAATTTTATAATAAGCCAAGAACGCACATCACTTTCCTCATCTTCCCTTTTCTCTCTCAGCACAGTCCTTTCTTCCCCCCCACCCCAAAACCTCTTCTCCATCATGCCAGGGCCTAGCCTAAAAAGGTTAGGCTACCAAGTCAGCTTAAAACAGGCCTAACTAAAGCACTTTCTGAACTTCTCCAGACTAACAGATGAAACAGTTTGCTTCAGAGGGAGGAAATAGAAGACGAGCCTTTTACCCTTTCACAGCCAGAACACTTTCTTTAAAACACATGAACATAAAGGACTAGAATGATTTTTAAGCCTAGTTCAGCTCACCTGAACATCAGTTCAACTGTCCTCTGGTATTCAATATCTGAAAGAGGCTCTCGATGACAGCGGCGGTCCCACTTGTGAATGAAATTCTGGAATGTAAAAGGAACAGGGAAAAAAAAATAAATAAATGATGAAATAACTTTCTCATCCCACACTGAAAGAGGAGCAGACAGCCCTGCTGCCTCCTACTCCTAGCAAGGACTGCCTCCCCGAGATAACTATGTGAACTACCCGCAGGAGTTCACCTGCTTTCAATTGTTTCCTCTTGAAAAACTCAATGATATATAAACACACTCCTAGTGCAGGCATCGCAGCTCAAACTCAGCTTCTGGTTTTGTCATGGTCCCTTATCTGTTGTGAACCACCCTGACAAAACAACGCGTAGGGAGCAGACAGACAGCTTAGGCAAAAAAAGGAGAAAAATAGTGATCTCTTGCTACAGAACGCTACGTCTTGGCTCTTCCAGCAAACTTTGGCCACAGCCCCTCGGAGGTGAGCAGGGAAAAGACTTCACAGGATAAGCCTCCAGCTAGAAAATAGTCTTTTCTAGAATTCCCATAGGCAAGACTGAAGCTCAGCATGAGACTCACACCTCGGTTTCTGTCTAAAAGTTCTTCATTTTGCCTAAAGTATTAAATTTTAGTTCTCAATGCAGTCAACAACAGGAGCACCCCCAAGAGAAGTTTTCATAGGTTTTAAGATGAAGAGCTCTCCACCAGTACTCTGTTTCTTCCATTACTTCTAAGACACGTCTACAGTGACTAATCTGGAGTAGATGGCTATGATGAACATTCCCTTCAACACCCAAAATTCAGAAGGCATTTGGATTTGTAAAGAAGTACACAAACACGAGAAACCAGGGGAACTACATGTTCTCCACACCATCGCTCAGGCACCTGCATTGTCACAGTTTCTTTGAAAAACTCTAGAGGATGATCTCTTCAAAATAAGTAACCAGTTCCACTCTTCTGGTGTGGAACCGAATAAGGGTAATAATTCAAACTGGGGTAGGAAGAAACACAGGACAACCAAATCAAATAAAAATGTAAATTATGAAGTGCTAACCTCACTTGTTGACCAATCAAAATGTAAAACACCTGCAGCTTGGATAACTAATGTGGAAGTTAATTGCTAATGTACGAAAGACAAGCAATTCTATCATACGTTAAAAATTTTTCATCTTTATAGAGAATGAGCTATAGTGACAAATGTACGCACACAATGAAATGCAACCAGATTTGTGAACAAAGTTGCAAATAAATTATACAGCTGTCCAGGAAGAAGAAAATGCTTCCTCAACACATCAGGGGAAGGCAAGCAAGGAGAAAGACAAAGTACACACAAAGTCAACATATTTTTCCCAAAAAGTTGTCGTGGTTCTTTTCAGTACCCACACAAATCAGAACCCATTTTCAGGATACAATACCAAACTAACACACTTGCCTCCTTACCTCTAGAAGTAAAGCTACGAAGAGATTAACCCAGATGACCGAGGAGATCAACCACCAGGCTACAAAATAGATCTTTGCCCACCTGCAGATCAGATTAACACACAATAAATAGGCAGTAAATAACCTCAGCCTGAAAGCGACCAAAGAGAGCCATAAAAATCACGTTTTTCCTTACAATTTCCACTCTTCACCAGACCACGTTAAACATTTATCACACACACCAGGCTGTGGAAGAGCATTCCACAACTTAACTACACACTGAGTTAAGTGGCCAAGGATCACTGGAACAGCTCAACTCAGAGGCTATCCAGTTCATCCAAACGTGCCCATAAAGTAATTAAATACAAATGAATGATACATCCAAGGTTTTAAGTCTACAATAAATTGTTCACCCACAGGGAAAATACAGAAGCAGCCCAAAATTAATTACAGCGATTCACTAATATCTCACTCCCATGAGAACGGTTCTACAGCAAGAGCCACCCACCCAATACTTGTTGCAAGTCTGTTTATAATCCACTTAAATAATTCACTTTTTTGGAACAAGACAACTACCAAGCCAGTTTCCAATCCCTTCTAAATGTGACCATGGATTTCGTGGCATCCCCCAAGTACTAGACCAACCATCAAGTTACACATGAACAGCCATGAAGTATTAAGTTTAATTCCTATATACATGAAAGGTAAGCGGCACCTCTCTTAGTAGAATTGTGCTGTGTGTATAATCCCTATTCAGCTACCTTATAAACCAGATTTATATGGGACTTTATGACTATTACTGCTACTTACGGACTTGAGTATCTTGAAAACGCTTCCAAAAAGACTTGCCAGTTGTTCACCACCATCACGTCCCAGAGGGTCACCACTGCCGCCTAAATAACATGAATAAAACAGAAGTTAAATGGCTATATCAGACATTCCAGCCTCAGAAAATCAGGGGAAGAGACAGAGAGGGAAAGAGGGACGGATTCCAATTACTCACAGCAAAGTCGTCAAAGTTGTTTGGCCAATACTCCAGCTGTTCGTAGGTCCCACACTTCAGAGTGCCATTGTCATAGGTTGTATTGACAGCACTAAAAGAGAATTACAAGCTGATGCGAGCGTAGCTTTCTACGTACTATACCTTAAACACAAGATTCTTCTGAAAGCCTTCTATAGAGTCAAGTATCTCATACAGGCAGAAAATAACAGAAACAGTTAAAAAAATGTATTTAAAGTAAATTTTCAAGCTACAGATAAACATTCCTGCAATTTCAATATAGCAAGAAGGACTAACAGATGAAAAAAAAAGTCTGTGGGATTTAACATTAAAAGAAGGGTGGCTCCAAGAAGAAAAGAAGAAGAAAACAAAAACCAAAACCACAATCAGAAGAAGAATATAACCACACATCTCGGAGGTACCGAGTCGCAGATGCTTTTGAAAAACACAGATTATTTTTTTTTTTTTTTCTGAGCAGTGATGTTTACCTGGTATTTCCCAAGGGAACAACAGCACCCTGAAATAGCATTATGCCAGTTATAGCAAATGCATAGAAAACCACCTGGAAGGAACATAACCAAGTGTTAGTTTTGAATATTTCTGTCACTAAATACGCATTCCATGTTAATTACATTGTTTTCTTATTAGGACCACAGCTAAAGGTATTTCAGCAAGAACAATGCCTGAAGCTATCACAGTGAAAATGCTCCTCACTGTCTGCATTACTTAACTGTTTCCTCTTAATTTTGAAAACCCTATTTAAGTGTCAGTTGTTAAAATGCATTAAATCAATTTGCTGTATGATCTATTTTACTTTTCTGTGTCTCAGAGTGCTGATATTTAACTATTAACACTGCAGGACTGTGACTTTAAAAACAAAACCAAAAATTAATACCTGTATTTCCAAGGAATAATCTAAATATCTGAGGCATTTTTGCTAGATTCCATGGCAATAACCTACAGCTTCACTCCTCTGAGTAAAGAGCCATTTGTCTTAGGCCAGTTTGAAACAAGCTGAGTCTTTAACTGAAAATGTCATTAGTCATATTTCTGTATTTTGCTACAAAACAGACAAAACAGGGAAGTCTGGGAGGAGTAGAAGAGAAACTGCTTAGACCTATGAACTTTGAACATTACTTGAATAAGCTGAGGCTGACATTCCACAGCCTGCCAGAAGATGGGGCATCTGCCTTGGCAATAAAAACGTTAATTTTATTTCTTTGAAAAAAAGATACATCTAGCTAATTTCTAAGGCAGCGCATGTTTTAATCAGTTACGTTACTTTATCAGCACACCTCCCAGGTTAACATTGCGAAAGAGGTTTTGCATCAGCTGGTAAAGGAGTCAAGACTTGACCGCACTGGACGCTCAGTGATGGGTTCCGTGTAGCCTCAAGTAAAAGCAAATTAAATTGATGGAAGCAGCAAACATCACGGCACACTTGCCTCACAACTGGTGAGTAGCTCGGGGTAAATTGCATGCTAAATATATAGAATAGAACAAGTTTTCAGACAATATTTAACGCACAGCGAATCTCTGGTCTCTAACCACTGCCTCAAATTAAGGCATCCTATAAAAACACAAACACGACAACAACCAAAAAAAACCACCCAGCCACTTATTTACAGGAAAGATGTTGTCGCAAAGCCAGAAACTCAAGAGTTGGGAAACG
This sequence comes from Pampusana beccarii, assembly GCA_013399365.1. Lineage (NCBI taxonomy): Eukaryota > Metazoa > Chordata > Aves > Columbiformes > Columbidae > Pampusana > Pampusana beccarii. The sequence continues at coordinate 1,017,300 of VWYH01006691.1, read as the reverse complement.
GAGGATTTATGTAATGGATATTGCACATGGTGATCCATCCTTTAATCACATGTTTACAGAGTAAACGCTCTACACAGACACACCTGAAACAGGACAGCAAATGCTTTTCTAAGTCGTGTCCAAACGTGCCACCTCAAGACCTTCTCAACTCAAAACTATTTTAAAGTTTTCATTATTTAATTTAACATAAGCAAGGCAGGGTAAGGAAAACTAGGCTACTTTTAGCATCAGATTAATTTTTATTTGGAACGAGAGTGCCCAGCCTGAGGCAAGCACTCAGAGTGAGTTGTAAACAGCCTTTTAAAGTCACTCGTAAAGGAAACTGATAAATGAGTTATTGTCACTGCGTGCAGCCCCTAACAAAACAGGAGTCTGTTGTGTGTGGCTTTGCAAGAAATGCCTTGAGAAGAAGTGGCTGATGGAGGTGAAATGTTATTGTTTGTGGTGACTGCCAAAGAACCCTGTTTACTTTGTTGATGACATGCCCTTATTATACTGCTAAGCATCAGAAAGGAAATTGCAGTCTTGCATCATGACTTACCACAAGGATTCCTGCAAAGGCTCTCAAGTTTTTTACCAGATCCAGCAATGTAGTAACAACCAAAGCCATGAACTAAAACAAAGCAGAATTTTATGTGCACGACATGAATCATACTTGCAATCTGTATCAAATTATTTTTACCAAAAGCACAAAGAAATACCAACCAGGAAAGTGCACTACATCTAAATGCAGGATATCTTATACATGAATGAATGATGCTGTAGTCCTTTCCATACACAGACATTATGGTAAGCTTTAAATATACACAGGCACTGTGACTTACAGGGCTTTATGTCTAGTAAGACTAGAACAGGATAACATCACAAGCAGCCCACAGCTCCAGAGAGACTGCTTCATATTTGATCCACATAACGTCTAGTTTACACTTCGCACTGACATTATGACCTCCGATTACATCGAGTTATTATTTATGACTTATTGAACTAAGATACAAGTCCTGCAGCTGACATTAATTTGGGCTTAGCTTTGAAGCAAATCTAAGCACCGGATTACAACAAACAAATAACTCAAAGTGATTTCAGATTCGAGCACAAATGTTCTGGTGGAAATACCCATACTGGGAAGTGAAAAGAGGGATTAATCCCAAATAACCCTTTGCATGACCAAAATGCCTGGCAGTATCTAGCAAAACCAAGCCTATCACCTCCTGAATACAAAGTTCTTCCAGGATATCACATCCACTCATCTAAATAAGATTAAAGCACTGCACAAGTTGCACAAGTGTTTCTGGATGTGTTCGAATATCGGCATCAATTCCAGCGACATCAACAGAACTTCCCCGCCACCTCGATAGAGAAAACCAGCTAAAGAGACAGCGAGTTATTGTGTGCAATAGTCTGGGCAGCTAGAGCTGAGCTATAATCCCGCTCAAATGCAAGAGAATTCCAACCTACCCGTTATTCTGAAAGGATTTAATAACATTTATAATTCGACCAGCAAAGAAAACAGAAGCGTGGAGGGATAAACACAAACCTTCATATTAGGAATAATCCGCAGGAACCTGAACACAATTAACATGTTCCCCAATCGCACCATGTCCCACAGGGATAATAAGCCCATAAACTCGGGCCTCCTAGGAAAGATGGAAGAAAAGAACAAATCAGGCAAACAGCTCATGACAGAAATAGACAGTCAAATCTACTGGGCTGCAGGTAACTGTAAATTCCCCACAACTTTTGCTTAACATCCATGGTATTTTAAAAGGGCAAAAATCAACCCCAAATATAATAAGTTAGCAATCTAATGGCATTAGCTGTTGATCTAACAATTAATATCCATACGCCAACCATCGCTTTTGAGTGATAGGCGTGCAAGTAGTGCTCAAAAATAAACCCACTTCAAGCCTAAGGTCCACCAGGTCTCTTCATAGACACTAGTGTAAATTGAGAAAACTTCTTGATGGCAACATAACAAATATCCTGAAAAATCAGGGAAAGCAAATGTCTCAAGGGTGAGCTCATATTAATACATAAGAATGTGTTATGAATCACCCCGAAAGTAAGATTCAGGAAATCTTCCAGAAGTCCTTTGCTTTGCTCTTTCGTGTGGTGGCAGTTTTCAAAATTTAAGAGAAAAAAAAATATGTATGTTTTTGAAAACAAAAAAGATCAGGATAGTTATCCAAGAACTGTTCAAACTTAATGAAATCAAAACACAACTGCTTGCTATTCTGGTACAGATAAATAGTTTAAGTCCTTGGAAATTATTCTATTAAATTTTACAGCACAAAACTAAACTCAGACTTCAATCTGCGCACAGGGTTGAAGGGGCTTTGTCAGCTGTTTAGGAATTCATATAACTGGGTTTGTGGACAATCTGATACTGAAACACATTGGGTTAGTAGCTGGTTGTGTATGTTGCGCAAAATTCCCATTCCTGAACCTTTAGTAAGCATAAGTCTGCTAAAATATTATTTTACATCAGATTAGGAGTAATAAAAATGCATCCTTCTCAAAGCAGCTAAACAAGAGTACAAATTTTATGAAAAAAAAATAATTATTTCACTTATGTATACTGCATGGCCTCTAGTGAATACAAGGGTGAGAAATTCTACTGGGTTTATAAGTTATGTATGGCGCTGGCAATCGCACAATAATGACGTACGTGTATACAAACGTGTGCGAATATTCCCCTGACCCACCCCAGACACCGGGCAAAGTGCAACAGCTCAAAGAGATTACGTACCAACCAGGATGAGGAAATCCGTACACAGCAAAAGTTGCAATCTCCAAAACCTTTAGTTACAGAAGAAAAAAAAAAAACAAACCACCACCACGTCAAAACCTTACTCTGTAATGCTGAGTTTCAAAAATTACATAAGTTTCTTGACAGGAAGCATTTTCAAGAGCTTTAAGCTGCTAATTTGACTCAATTTAGGGTTCTCAAGTCATCATATTTGACTAAGTATTCCCCAAATAAATCCAATGTACACATATAATCCAACAGTGGCACATATAAGGATATACAGTGAATTACATTAACTATGAATTTGGCCTCATCTGCCATATGAGTTTCAGGCTTTTACCAAATAATGACAATCATCTTCAGCCTTTTTTTTTTTTAATTCAATGAAGTGATTTTTAGCTATGTAACAGATCTCATGTAATTACACCAAGACCTGAATGTTTCCAAGTAACATTAAAAAGGGTGCTTATAAGAAACCTCACCTTTCCCACCAATTTCAAGTCTGCCTCCAGAAAGGAGGCCCTAAGAGAACCACATGCCACCAAAATGTTCAAGACACTGCAAATCACAACACTGGCTCGTGCTGTTTAACTCAACATATTAGTGTTGAATAAAAGGCAATTCCACCAGCTCTTGCAGCTCCTGAACATCCCAGTCAATAAATCCAGGAATACAAAAGTCAACAAAAAGCTTACCAACAAAATTACAGTCAGAAGTCCATCAAATCTATTGCTTGGGTATGACAAGTATCTTTTCAAGCCCATTGCTAAGATTTTCAGCAACATTTCCAGCAGATAGCATAGAATGAAGAAGCAGTTGATAGCCTTCAGCCCCCAAAAATAGAAATAATTATTAGAATTATTGGCACCTCAGGGAACAGCAATAACTGTAGGAACTGTCGCAACTTACCCCCAGGAAGAAGTCGTCTCTCTCAGATGGCTGCTTATCCGCATCCATCACCAAAACCACCTTAAATGACAAGAAATATTTTATGAATCCACTGCCTTACTGCTGCATAAATCAGATTTTCAAGCACAAGAACAAAATAGAGTCCTTTATTCTTTGTAAAGACAGTTTGAAGCAGCTCAGAATATATTTTTTAAGGGCAAGTATTCTCTCCTAAGGGTCTGTGTGACTTAACCACGGACACCTGCTACAAAAACTGGCCAACAGAACAGAGTCTAAAGAAGAAAAACAGAACTGAAGGTTGTAGCACAAGGGGAAAAGTTTTTCTACTTACACATATAGAAACAATGTTTGCCAGGGCTACAACATTCCCCAAGTAGCCGAAGTAGGGATGGCCAAAGGCAAACTGCAATTTCTGCATAAAATGGGATTGGTACTCTGGGCTGGGAGGATGCTGAAAAGAACACAAAGGATTTGCTGAGACACCAAGCACAAGCATTTTGACAAACACACGCGGTTTCAGATTCCAGAAACAGACATTTTCAGAGCAAAACTAGACAGCCACATGCTAATTTTGATGTTTTGGTAGGAAGGTGTTTTCAAGCTTTGGCAATTAGCAGCAAGAGATCATTTCTGATTAGCAAACGGGTTGATGATTATGGCACAACAGAAGATAACGGCAAAGAAAGGAGATAATCCAACCTCTCTCCAATGCTCCAAGCAGGTAAACCAAACACCACACTACTAATCGTATACATTCCCTCCTCATTTCCTAACATTTAATCTCCCTTAAAAGATTCAGAAGTCTTAGTTACATGCAAGAACATTTTCTAACTCTCAAAAGTTTGATTTGGTTTTTTTCTTTCTTCATCCAAGTGGAAAATCCTGCTTTCTGCCCATCTTCATCTGAGCACTTAAAGAATCCACATTTCATTCTTCATTCAGGGACTGAATGACTTTGCCCGAGTATATTTAAGTGTTACCCTGCAAAGACTAATCTATGGTGGAGATGCATTGATTTAATAAAGGACTGTCAAGACAAGACAAATCCCTTGCATTTCATCAAAAAAAATTACTACAGAGGTACTCATTTCTCCACAGCACTTTTCAGAAAGTCTATGCTGGAAATAACTCCTATTCTTTGTCACTTTGTAATGAATCTTCGTATTAAACGAAATACACACACAGAACCCTCATCTATTTCGTCTGGCCAAGTCTCTTAAAAATGCTGACATAATAAACAGCCATGCATTTTGTATATTTAACGCCACCTGGCAATCCCAAACTAATGCTGTAAAAGCCTCCAGAAAAAAGTCATTTGTGACTTTAAGAGCAATCCAGCTTAAAAATCAACGACACTCCATCACTCCTTGCATTCAACAAGCTGTGAAATTTGTTTATACACTTCACAGTGGAATTTTAGCACTTTATTTTTGCACAAAGCCACATCCAACTTGTGACACATTACAAATGATCGCCAGATACTTACTTGCTTAATGGCATCTTTGTCTAGTTCTTCAAAGAGCTTCTGGAACTGGGCAGCTGACAAGTGGTCACAAGAGGATATTTTGAGTGACTTCGCATGAAAGAGAAGAAACATCCAGATCAAAACTTGCAATAGGTGCATCTTCAAATGGTGCCAAGACACTATCTTAAGGGTCTAGGAAGAGAGGTGTAATAAAAGCTACACCGAGGTACTAGAGGGAGCTTCAGCATTGCTTTGCTTTAACACAAAACTACCGCGTGACTGTGGGATTTGTCTCGCCTTTTCCGTTTCCCCCACTCTGGGATCACATGCTGCTTAAAAAGGAGCTCGTTCTTCTGATATACTTGAAATTTTAGCCTCATCTAGTATTGCCATTATTAATCTGGGCCTCCCTGCACATTCTTAAAGCAAGCAGAAGAAAGAAAGCTGATCTGAAAGCTGCTAAACCTGGGACCAGTGGTGTGATGAAGGAAATTTCAGTTTCCACAGCTGTGCCATCAGATGGTTTGATAGTCACCAACACAAAGAAAATGCAGTTCTTACTCTCATGATGGCTTGCTTGCAGCGACAATCCATTTCAACCTTCTGCAGCACCCGTAGTAAGGCCCCAACGCTGACGTAAGGCCTATTGAAAAGAAAATAGGATTAGTCCTGAAACAAATAACAGCCTTGATGGCGAAAATAGGTGTTCCAAATTCATTCTGGCTTTTTATTTATTTTTTTTAAGAGCAGATAAAATTAGAAGTAGAAATAAAAAAGAAACAGAGACCATAAAAGTGCATTATAAACATCCAGTTAGAGAAAAAACAAAAAAGATGAGCAAACGTTTTTCAAGAAGGGATCCCCAGTAAATATACTAAATAAAACAACCGAAATCTGCTCTTTTCTCCTAGATTATCTACTGTTTAACACTCCTCACTTACTGTTGAGCATTAGCTGGAGAGTCTTTCAGGGAGGAAAGCACTTCAAACGCAGCCCGGATTCCCAGTCGCCTCCTGAAGAGGGAGGATTGAACCGATTTCTGGACAGCAAAAACACCACAAAGGAGACAACTTACTCACACCTGTTCAAAGGAAATCCTGCTAGATGATACTAATAAAACCTGTAATTATTTGCCCAGCCCGCGAGCCTCAGAAAAGGCCACAACCATTCAACTAAAATATTTTTTCAGGAAAGCAAGATACTGTTCTCTTTCTCCCACCGCCAAAGTCCCCGTCATGAGCCGCTGGGCCTGGTCTAGATACCGGTTCCAACCACAGACACTCCATGGTTTAAAAGCAACACCATGAAGGGTCATGGGCTGGAATCAGTGAAGCCCATTCCTACCAGAAGGACTTGGAGAAAAATCGGCGTTGCTCAGCTCCTCATGCAGCACTATGACCCGTGCTCAGAAAACGTCCTGATCTTCCGGCACAGCCCCCACATTTGTGAGTAAAGATCAGAAAACGAGACTTCCCCAGGCCTCATTCACTCCAGGAACTCGGTGTCCAAGAAGGAAGGAAGGAAGCAAGCAAACAAGGCTCTGGAGTTCAAGTAAACATCCAGGTCACAGTTTATTTTTAATTCTGGATTGCACAGGCACACGCCAGTTCTTGGAGACCATGGCAACAGCAAAGCTTGAGTATTCACTGAAATTCATACTGTTGTGCAAAGAGGAGAGTTAGACAGTTTGTCCAGTTTCTTGCCAAAAAGCAGCAAGCCAGAGCCACAGTTTTTTATGCTTCATTTTTTTTTCCTAGTAATCACCTTCAAACTCAGCTACTTGATCAGGAGTCAGATTATGCCATGGGAAAGAGGAAAACAAAGAAGGGAAGAAACAGGGCAGGAAAAAAGAATTACAGAAATTCCTCTTTGCACATATTATATCTAAACACCACTCACCCACAGGAGGGTGGAGGCCATCCCTTCTGGGTAATATTGCCTAAGATTTATTATTCAACCAACTATACCTTGTCTCTGAGCACCACCAGAACAGCTATTATTTTACTTTTTCCACCAAGCCCTCAACTCCACTTCTCTGAAGGGCTGAATGAACCACAAGACTACGTAAGTAAGGGGAAAGAGCTATAAAACTGTATCTAAGTCGAGGGGGAAGTAATGGAGGAATGATAAGACTGCGTGCAAGGAGGAAATCACACTCGAGATCAAGGTCACCAAGTTAACCTGCTACCAAACCCAAAGGAAACCACGGGCACGAGAAAAGACGAGTTGGAACCTACACAACCAGGAATTATTGTTTATTCCAAGCTACAGAGGCCAAAGAGACTTTACTTGCACAAAAGGAAAAAAACTTAACCTTCAGCACAGAGGTTTAGCTGTCAGACTCCAGCGCTTCTATATAGCACTGCCCTGACCCAGCTTTACCAAAAATATCACTGTTGAGCTGCGGAGTTTTAGAAAACATGCAAGCCGACAGTAAAAAACACGTGGAAGTGAAACTGCTGAACTATTAGGGCCGTCGGCTGCCCTAGTCATTCTAACATCACACCCACCACGGCAAGGATGGAGTAAAAAAAATACCAAACATGAAGATGTTTTAGCCAGCAATTCTTTTTTTATGGAAGGTTTCTCATGCTGTGCTAGTCAGAGAAATTAAGTGCTAGGATTTGCAGCAGCAGCTATCTAAATAGTACCGCAGGTTTTCTTCAGAGACCAAGCTCAAGTTACTGGTTCACTTGTCCTTGTTCAGTTTTACAATAGTTTGGGGTTCTTTTTCCCCCCCCATAATAGTCAAAGTTGCAGATCCACAGCATACACAGATATATATAAGCAGGTAATGCTGTCATGGAAGGGGATGAAGCTACGACAGCATATGTATCTACATCAAAGAACTATTAGTATCTTAAAATGGTACCTACAGCCAGGATGGGCACACTGCTTAAATACGCGGTTGAAACTTCTAATACTCAGGGCTTCACAGTTTTAAGCTTATGGTAGAACACAGAAATTAGGAATGTGTTACTCACCAGAAGGTATCCTCGAAACTGATTGTATATTATTGCTGTAAGCAAGTTCATCAGAAACAAGTTGCCTATTGGAGGAAAAGAAGCAGTAAGAATTATTGAAATACATTTCTGTTTCAATGTATGTAGCAAGTCAGGTGTAAAATTTTTAAAGGATTCATTTTCTTGCGTTTGATTTCCAAAATGTTTTTACTGTTCAAATATATTGTAATGTATTCATTCCCCGATGAGATTTTACTGAAAAAAAAACCAAACCCAAACAACAAAAAAACCCCACTAAACTGTAAATACTTTCTATTAAAATTACCTTACAAGACACTACACAGTAATCAGAAGAAACAGAAAAAAAAACGAAAATGTATTAAACTTTCCTAGAAAAATAAAACACTCTGATATGTACAACTGTAAAAGTTTAAGTGCATTTAAATTACTGAAGAGGTAACTTACCTAACACAGTGAAGAGTATGAAGAAGATGGAATACGCTCGATTCTTAGAATACGCAGGAATCATCACTGTATCACATTTAAGGAAAAAAGGGATATAAGAATTTAATGCTTAAGGAGAAAACTGGAGACCTCCATCAATTTCTGGCAATCAGTAAGAGCTCTTATATTGCTCCACTTTATGGTTGCATATATCATTACACTAAAAGAACGGCAAGAATGAAGTTACTAAAGGCATGACAAATCTTTACATAGCCCTTACTACAGCTGGAGGAAGGTTATCAGCTGGAAGAATGGTTATAGTAGTCTGGAGCTAATCTTACTCTACGACGTTGTGAAAAGAGAGAGGTTATTTCCGAAAGCCTGCTCACCATCAGGATTATTTGCAGTAGTCAGCAGGACCAGTAGCGATGTCAGTGAATCCGGCAAATTCCTGAAATACACCACCCACTCCTTATCTTGCTGGCCATCCTAGGCAGAGAGACATTCCTTGTTAGAGAAACACTGGAGAATCACTACAATAACAATATTATCACAACAATAATTAAAAAAACAGTTAACAATTTCTCACACATACAATCAAATCTATGCAGTGGGAAAAAAAAAAACAAATATGAAACAGTCATAAAAACTAGGACAATGTGTAGTAATACAGTGCGATCACTTCACTAACAGCCATTAAAAGAACAGAAGGAAGAACAGCAAGCTAAGGCAGACACAGGAGGCTCAACACAGAAGTCATGTCCAGTTAACACCTCAGACCCAGGGAGAACAATAATGTCAAAACCAGACAATACAGCAATCTGGAGCCACCCTTGCTTGGTATAAAAAATATGACCTCTTAGCCTGCAAGAGATACTAGTGTATTGGAGCTAAAAGGATTTCCTAAACATGATTTTAAAATAAATACATAAAATCACAGTAAATAATAATGAAATGCCATCTTCAGTCTCAAATTGCATTACAAAAAATCAGAGTAGAGCAGAAGCTCTTTTCTTTGTTGGTCCAGCTACAGAACGCTGTACCGCAGCGTAGATGGAAACCTCATCACCCTGAATTGTGTCCTCTAGGACTGCACTTGTCCAAAAGTATAGTACAATTTGAGGAAAATATTAAAATAGATTTTGTTTATGCTGAAGAACAGAAACACAACAAGGATGGCAACATCTGGTTGACCCCATAGACTCCTCAGTAACAAGGAGCTGCCTCAATAACTACCGTGTGTCAAAAGATCCTTGCATAAAGATTATTTGCACAAAATTACTACCACTACTTGGAACAGAAGGTTTTTTTTCCCTTTCTCCAGTCATTCCCTTATTGCAATTAAACAGAAACCCCAGAGTTTGTAAGATCAACACAGAACACAGCCAGACAAGTTTTAGGTCTCTCTTCAACAACGTACATCAAGATGTACTTAAAGTATTACGACAAGGATATAGTCCCCATCTTATTTTAGAATAAATAAATATATTTACACAAATAAGAGGACACAATTATAGCAATTTGCTATAACCAGCATCAGTGCACATTACAGGAGTTGTTGGGCAGGTGGAAAACATGCAACTGTCGTTTTGAAAAGAAGATTCAAAATTCTATGTACGGTATCAACGAAAACATCACAAAGAGCTTAAACACCCTCAAAAAGAAAAAAAAAAAAAAAAAGGAGAAAANGAGAAAAAAAATTGTGCTAGAGCACCCAAAAATATTTGCAAATACTTCGGCAACTAAAGTCAGCAAAATTCTTTTGTGACTCAGCAGAAACATCAGCTGATCTGCTGAAGCTCTGATGGTATCAGAACGTTCAGCAAAAACACACTGGGAGGCTGATCTTGGATCAGCCACGTATTTATTTTTTCCCCCGAGATCAAGTAGCTAAAAAAGATGCAGAGTGAAAACAACACAAACATCGATCATGCAGATTAGAACAAAGAGCCCTTGAAGCTGCTGCAAAGACTGGAAAAATGTACCTTAGAGGACACACACAAGGTAGTACAAAAATCTAGAGGCATTAATTTCATTACTAAACGTATTTTTAGAACTTGCTTTCGGTATTTTGCCTTGCTAGATAAAATTAGTTTGTAGGGGGTATTAGACAAGCAAAACAAAAAAAGGAAATAAATTACGACTGCTCTCTAATTTGTTATTTTTCACCTAAACATACACAAAATTGCCTGGTTCAGGTATAAAAGTTACATTCCCATCTTCTGGGAAAGCTCGTAAATGAAATTAGATCTGACATATAGAGGTAATACAAAGACACAGCATGTAATTAAACAAAAGGAGGAAAAACAGAGCTCTGCTTCTAATTCCAGAAATTCTGTAACATGGGAATTCAAGGCATTTGCTGATCTTAAGGAACAGGATCAAGTGTAAAAGGGAGCAGGAAAGAAGGTGCAGAACTGCCATTAAGAAGAGGACTAGAATTACTGGGAGATACGCAACAAATCTTTGTGCTCACAGTAACACATTATAGATGGCCTTAAAAAGCATGGGCAAAAATAAATAAAAATCTGAGTATGATACGTTAAGATACAGGAAGTTTAGGGGAGAGGGAACATATCAAGAGCACTGGAAAAGTTTTGACCACAAAATTACAAATTTGTTTTTTGGAAGCAGGAAAGGAAAAATCAAAACAAAACAGACAAAAAACAAAGAGATCAGAAATTAAAACATTGGAGTAATGCAGGCAAAAATAGGCAAAAACCTACCACGGCATGGCCAGGAATACCAGTATTGGAAGATAAGAAAACACAGAAGAAACTAAATTTAGCAAAGCTAGATAAGGAAAAGAGAAAATAAATGAGTGATAACAGAAACAAAAAAGTGACAAGATTAAGAGCTCTGAAGACAGAACAGCATAGAAGGTTTCAACACAAAAAGTAACTCAAACGATCAAATTGGAGAGCTGTATATGGAAGCCTCTTGTATAAACAGGCTTCAAATTTCTCCCTTGCGATAATGGCATCAATACCAGTAACATGCATGACAATAAGCAAATAAAATAGGGAACCATCTAAACTAAATTAATATGCCAGAGATTACAGCAAGAGCAAAAGATTTGAGTCGCGGACTAGGCATGAGTGTTATCACTTAAGAAACAAAGCGCAGTCCGGGAAAAATTCTTCATTAAAGGACGAAGAGATTTCTAACATTATTCTGAGGAGCCTTCTAACGCTCACTTAGAAAAACAGCACTATACATAAACGCTATGCACACATTAAATCTCTCTAAATAGCCTTTAAACTCACCCCGGTAAGTCTGAGAAAGTAACGCGACTTTTTGGGGGGAAACAAGTTTCACCAGTTTGATTATAACACTAGACATGCAGCAGCTATGCAAGCAAAATAAAAAATATACGGTGAGATCTACCAAATATAAATATACTGGGTTACCTTTGTTCGGGCAAACAGCAGCATGGCAAACATGGTAAAGAGAGACAGATGAACGGCGAGTAGTAGAACAACACTGTTGGAAATAGAACAGGTCATATGCATCAACACCAACTTTATCTTCATATCCTTTACTAAAAGTACAAAAATATGACACATAAAGAAAACCAGGGGTATTTTTAAGAAGCTATATGGGGTCTACAGAAGACTAAGTTTTGATCAAGAATAAGAATCACATTTGTTTAGGACTTGAGCTTTGGTAGTTGTGAGGTCAATGAGATCCCAACACTTGTTCTTCTACAGTTCAAACCATATTTATACCCTCTGATCAAAATACAACGTTTTGGCTTACATATACCTTTGATTCTCTTGGGATTTGTTAGTTAAAAAGTAATAGGTAAGGACAGAGAGTTCTATATGCTGTAAATACACACACAACCCATGCCACATGAAGAAATCTCTTTCAAAAAGCAGGATGCTGCCTGGTTACGATTTCACCAGAGGGGTTTCCAGTTCAACATTTCTAGTAACAGTAAGATTTAATATACATATTGCTAAAACCATTTAGAAGTGAAAAAGCTGAAGTATAGCACTCTGAAGATGTAAAGAAAGAAGTATCTTGTTGTGTGGCACCCATGACTGGAAGACAAGTACACGTGTTCCTACGTCCCGTGCCAGAAGATTAAGGGTAACCACAAGCTCGCTGTGAAAGTTAGGGTATTTTCTGTGCTATTATCTACCTCGCCATTTCAGGCAATGTGCTGTTGATACTTTTTAATGTTTTCTTCATCATAGAGGAATTCTGAAGGAGAAAGAAAGGACGAAAAATTCTTCTTATTCTCAAATTCTGGGGAAAAAAAATAAAAAGGATCAGATACTGACTTCCTCTAAGACTAACACACCGAATATTTTAATACAAGCTTGGCAAAGAACACTGATACACATATCAACAAAGCCAACAGCTTGGCATAAAAAAAAAAAATATCTGTGCTCAGAAGCTAAATCTGTCCCAGTGAGGTCATATTTTATACATATAGGTGCCTCATTAAAAGCATGAGAGATTGCTTTTAAACAGCACATTGACATTTCAATAGCCTCATCAGGCCACTAATTATAAACAATCTACTGCCAGCTGGGCAGACATAGCAAGCAGATCAAGAGACAGCATTTTCATATTTTCTGCCAAGGTTCATTTCAAGATGGCAATTAATAGCGAGCTGCTTTCAGGAAAAACAGATTCACATTTTTAAAATAAGTGCTTGATTTCAATTTTCAACTTTTTTTTCTTTTTACAGCTGAAGGGCCTGCTTATTACCCAGTGATTTCTGCCTCTGACAAGACTCAAACAGGTGATTGCCTTTATTTTGCTTCACATCCACTGAAACAATTCAGCTGTTTGATTCTTGTATTCAAGACACTTGCCAGCCTTCAAGTTGTTTCTGTGACTTATCAGCTGCTTTGAGTATTTCATCATCCTGCATTTTAGGATCAGTCTTCTCAGGGCCACACGTAACAGCAAAATCATTACTTTTTTTCCTCATTATTCCCTTGTTCACACATCTCAGGAGTTAAACTGCTTTTTCTGCCACTGCTTTGTATGGGAGGCTCCTGTTCAAACTATGTGTCCCCTACGATACCTAAAGGTTTTACAATCATTTATTTCCAAGACACATTCCCCACGTTGCAAGCAAAATCTTCATCCTAGATAATTAACTTAATTTCAGACCCACTGCATTTATTTGGCTTGAACATGAAAAGTGCGTATGCATTTTTTTTTAATAGTCAGATGCTTACAAGCTGAATTGACATATTAACATTTTAAGATCATCTCTTTGATACCACATCACCTCCTGGTCAACAGTGACCAGTGATCAACTACAACCACTGAAGCACGAACAACTAAACAGTGAGTTACTAACAGCAGCAACTGCATCCAACCTAATCCTGACTAATCCAGACAATAATCTGAAATAGGTCTGAAAGTTACCTGAAGGCAACAAATAATGGATTTGACACAAGAACTTAAACAAGAAGCAGAAGTCAAGATCTCTGCCTCATTCGCTTCCCAGCACTTTTACCATATTAGTGTTTTCTTAACGATGATTGTAAGCGAACAACAACTGATTTCCTGCAGTTTTATGTCATGGCAGAGAAAACCAACTCGGAGATTGCATTATTACGTAGAGGAGGACACTTTAAGAACCGTTTCACAAAACTTACACTCCTCTTGGGATGCAATTGTTTGGAACACATCTTAGAAAGCAGCTGTTAAACTATACAATTGATTTTTAAACTACACAGTTTCCTTTTATTTAGACATCACTACACAGACTGTGACACTGAAACAAGTTAAGAACATAATTCCCCAACTATACGGTAAAAATTGGTGCTATGCAACCAGTTTTCTCTCTACTCTTTGGATGTTGATGGACTATAGCAACAAACCGAGCTGGTGGTTGTTCCTGCAGGACACGGTTCTTACCTCTGTGCAGAAAAAACTCAGAGACACGATCCAATCGGCAAGGGAAACAATTAGTGTCAGTATATAAGCCATCAGCCATTTGTTTTTCCAAAATTCTTCCCATCCAACTAAGTAACTCTAGGGAGGAAAAACAAACGGCTTATTTTAGTAATAAATTCCAATACCGTATCAAGTCAGCACCGATTGTTTTGTGTTTGTAATTTTACATCAGTGCTCATAAAGAGCTCCCTGAAATCCAAACAAAAATACACGAATCAGAGAATTTCTCTACAAGAGCTGAATAAAGGCCGGTAGAAGCGAGAGACACACACAGGCCATGTGAAAGGAATCCTTCGGATGAAAGAAAAATGTCCATTTAATAACCATTAGAAGAGATTTTTCCAGAAATAAAATATTGAAAGAAAATCCAGTTTTCTCCTGAAAGAAAGACCTTACTACAGCAAAGCAATCGCATCGTGCAAACCCCAGATTTGATTAACAGCTCTAAGACACTTCCCAAAATATAACGGAGGAGATCCGCACTGACTACACCTGCTGAGCTGCCCAACGCACCTGTACTTCAGTGGGTACCAGAGAAACGCGACGCTCACCTTCACCGACACATCAACCACGAAGACGAGGAAGCAGAGCAGCTCGATGCTTTCGGTGAGGCCGCAGGGAGGATTCCAGGCGGGAGGGCGGTATCGCACGTCTGACGTGACGGTCAGCGAAGAAGGCTTCTCGATGAAAGCCAAAGCCAGGATCAGAGTGATGGTTAAACTCAAAATCCTGTTTGAATTGAGATGAAATTATAAAAACGCAAAGCAAGACAGGAAACGAGAAAAAAAAACAAACCCGCAAACCCACAAAATGAGTCAAAAGAACAACAAAATACTTACAGTAAAGCAAATTTTTACAAGTAAACCAAGCATTATAATATCATACGTAATACACACGGGTTGCCTGCATTAGAATAACATAACTGCTGACCATCAAACAACCTTAGGTGGTGTTCTTTTGAAACTAACACCAGCAAACAACGTCCCTACTAATTAACATGTTTAGAAATAGACACTTGGAAAACTCTTAACACAGGGCTGTAAATTATGGCAATAGTTCATTCACACAATAGTCATATGGCTGTTTAAAGAGCCATCTACACGATGACATTTCCACGTATCTTGTTGCTTTCCACTTCCGTCACATTCCCATGTAGTCAATCCCCTTGTTTCCTGCAGTAAGTTCTTAAAAGAATAAATCCACAATTACCAAATTACTTCACAAAAAAAGAAAGACGAAGAGTGATTTTTTTTTTTTAAATAAAGACTTACTCCCAAAAGAAAAAGCAAAAAGAACATCAAGTCCTTACCACTGGCAAGTTCTGGAGTAGTACCATCGATAAAGCCACAGGGACCTGGAGTCCATACGGTGATTTATAGATCGATACTGAGGGCAGAAAGCAAAAAGGATGATTCAAACATTACATTCAGACTGTCTCAAAGATCAAGTTACCAAAATAAGTAGAGTTCTAATCAAAAAGGCCAAGTCTTCAGACAATTCCAGTTTCACAATACGATAAAGAAATTACAGTACAAGTTATTAATTATTAAAGTGTCAGTCACCAGTGACCACAGCTGCAGCCCAGATATGTGCAATGGGAAAAGCCAGCAGAATGCGTGACAAATATCCAGCATAGGAAGCAAAATAGCTAACAAATGAGCTATATTTACCTGTATTGCATCTTCAATAAATACTATGGCTTGGTTTATATAAAGGTCATTATCAGCTCCAGTACCTATGAAGTTAAAAAAAAGTAAGAACCACTTACTGTATTTCAGATAATGTATTTCAGTTACCAGAAGCTCCACAACCGTGGTTCTCGTGATAAAGGGCACTGTACACACACAAAGCAAAGAGACAGCTCCTGCCACGTTTGCTCCTTTAGTAGCACTGTGCATTAAATGAATAATAATCTCAAATACATCACACATCTTTCCATATGTTGCGAAAGGGTTCTCTCTTACATTTAGCTTAAGTACCTAGACTACACTAGTAGTTAAATAGCTATCACAAGACTGGAATATTTCTATACAGAGACAAGTTATAAGTAACACATACTGTATTATTTTATGACCCTACCTCCTCACCAGTCCAGTCTCAAGAAAATTACCCCTAAATGAGATGGCGAAAATCCATTTATATTTAAAGAGGCTTCAATCAAATTACTCTTTGACAAAGTGTACAGTCAAGTGAAGCTGGAAAAACCAGACACCAGCATTCTAGGATTTTTTATTCTTGTTTAACAGAGGTACTGAGGTTTAGATTGATCGTCTTCTCTCCAAAACCTCCACTCAGAGGAGAAAAAAATTAAGTCCTTTTTTCGTTTGCCCTGAGAGGAGTTATTACCGTATAAAACTGATCAGAGTTCAAGACACAGAAAGAGGTAAAAGCACACAATGTGAAACAAAATATCACCAAATTAATTACTATGTGTGAGTTCAAAACACGTTACTAAGAAGTCCATATGAAGTGCATTACATACATAAAGTAAGAATACATAAAGTATACATACATACATACATAAAGTAAGAATAAAAGGCAATTGCTTGTGTTCATCTGAATTCAGACCCTGGAGTGAGGAACCTGGAGATTAAGCCAACAAGAGAGTCAAATGTAGTTGCGGTGAAAATGAGGGGGGGAAAAAAAAAGAGAAAGTGGAGAGGGTTAGAGATAAGAACAATATGTATAGATAAGAACAATACGTAGAGATAAGAACAATATGTGCCAGTGTAACCTTCCCACAGACGGAAGAGGCCCAAGAAGCCCTTCACATCATCTCCTTCCCAGAGACGACAATCCCAGCACAGGATAAACCCATCGCATCAGTCCCAGCGCTAGAACAACCCCCTCCAGATGCCAACCAGCGCCAGAAGCACCGCTGATCTGAGTCCCAGACGACTTTACGTTCCACGTGATTCAGCAGCATCAACGTTCTACAAAGGCTGCAAAGAGTTTTTAAATGTCACCATTTATCTGAGCATAAGCAATAAGACAGTTTTGTACCGATTCTGATATGATCCGCGGTACAAGACTGAGCATAAACAGGAGACAAGCGACGCTCATACGCAATAAAGATCTTATCTTCTGAAGGCACGACACACCAGTGAAATAAAAATGAAGTTGTTTAAAGGAACAGTATTAGTTAAAAGGGTATCAAGGACAGCAAAAGCTTTAGACTCATAGAGCACACAGCACAAACCCAGCCTTAATCCCAACAATTATGAAAGCGCAGAATCTAAGCAATCCTTTTAATGTAACTGCCAGAGGGAAATTAACAAGAAGAGTTTACTTTAACAACTTTTTTTGTGTGTTTTTTTTTTTTTTTAAAGAAACACATTCTCCATGCATACTGCCAAGGATACCCAATTTATTCTGCAACTCTTAGTCACAGCAAGTGACCCTGAGTCACAAGCGATGATTATAGCGCTGCTCCGCTGGGGTGTGCGGGGTCCATCCCAGACCCCACTGTGCTCCTGACACCAACCAACCAGGCAACAAAAGAAGAAGGTTCGTTTGAATGATGCGATACCCTGAAAATACAGAACCTGAGGTCTCCAAGGAAGCCTTTTCTGGGGGAACCGAGAAGTTAGACGTTTAATATTAAATTAGTTAGAGAAAAGAATTGTCAGAAACCTAAAAAAAAAGAAAAATTAAAAAGGAAAATAAGCCAAGCCTGAGGCTGAAGGTTTCCAGCAAAGGTCAGTGATACCGCTCAGCGTGTTCAACCAGCCCGGGCGGGCGCAGCAGCCGCCGCCGCCGCCGAAACACCGGCGGGGGGAGACCACGCCGAGCCCCGGCCCCCGGCAGGTTGCTCCTCCGCTGCCCAACCCGCTCCCCGGGAAAAGCGGGAGCGCCAGCGCCCGCCCCAGCCACCGGCTCCCGCAGCGCCGCCCGCCGGGCCCGGGGCACTCACCGTCCTCAGCGGCGGAGCGGACGCCACCACCGGCCCGCCAGAGCCCCCGACCCGCTCGCCAGCTCCGCGGGGGCAACAACGGCTCCGCCTCAGCACCGGCCGCCGCTTCCATGGCTGCGACCACCGCGCTCCCGCCGCGGCGGCGGGACGGAACGGGACAGGAGCGAGGGGCGGGGGAAGAGGCGGGGCCTGCGAGAGGGGCGGGGCCGGGGCAAGGGGCGGAGAAAGGGACGGGGCGTGTGCGAGAGGCGGGGCGTTATGTTGGCTCCACCCCCTGGAGGCCCCGCCCCTGCACGCGGCCGGGGGCGGGCGGGAAGGCGGTGTCTGCGGTCGCTCCCCGTTCCGGGTCGTCGCCGGGAACTGTTTTCGGTCACGGCGCTGCCCCCTGACAGGGCTTGTCCCTCTGGCAGCAAACGGAGCACCGTGTCCCGACCCGGCAATGTCCGCCGCCTCAGGAATTGCTGTTTTTAAGCGGCCGGGGGGGTGATGAAAGACGTGACAGTAAGTCTCTGGTAAAAAGTGTTGCTCTCCGCCTGGAGAGCAGATCCCAGACGTTATTTACGATTTAAATATATATATATATATATATATGTATCTCGTGAGGAGTCGAAGCGTTTTTACCTCACAGAAGCTGAACAACCAGGCGGGTTGAGAAATAATAGCAAGGTTAGAAATTATTGCTTCCTGCGAGTATTCACATTCTTAAATACTAATTCACAGCCCTGGTCACAGAAGGTATTTAATTTCTATTTAGCTACCTAGGCACCCCAGAATCAACTAGGAACTTAGCTTATGCTACTTTGTTAAAACATTCTTCACTCCCCCCTTTGTTCATGGTGCCTTTCATATACATTTTGACTGTTCAATTTCATAAAGCTGCAATTTCAAAAGGGTAGGTGTCAGAATAATTTTGTTGCTAGATAGGCCAAAAGAGCTGACCAGGAGGCTTACTGGAAAGTTAATACTAGACAAGTAATAAATGAGATGTCTAGCAGTAACTAACTTTCAATTGCAGAACAAAACCTATTCCAGAATTGACAGGTCAACCATGGACAGTTTTATTATTATTATAGTTGCCAAATTTTGTGGACATGCTTAACCTAAAGTGAACTTTGCTCATTGTAATATCATTTGAATACAAAACCACACTCCCTCATTAAAGGCTACCTGCCTCCACAAGACCCCTGCTCACTAAGCATGCGTAGTAAGAACAGTGTTATATATTTTGTATGCAAATATTGTAACCAGTCAGCCCTACAGGACAGCCCTAAGGGTTTGCATATACTGATGGCATTTTGTATAAGTGAATGAGACTTTTGCATTGCTGGTACGCTAGTTTGATCTAGCATCCAGACTTGTACAACTCTGCAATAAAACCAGTATCTCGTGTCTGCGTGCAGAATGTCAAAATTTGCATGCACACCAGGTAAAGAACCCTGTTTTAGGGACAAAAATTTGACAAGTCTACACTCTTTTATGCCACAAACTGGGAGGTACGGCAGCATAACAATAAAGTATATCCATCCCAGGTGGGCTGGGACAATCTGGATTCAGCAGT
Organism: Pampusana beccarii; assembly: GCA_013399365.1. Lineage (NCBI taxonomy): Eukaryota > Metazoa > Chordata > Aves > Columbiformes > Columbidae > Pampusana > Pampusana beccarii. The sequence goes on along the minus strand of VWYH01006691.1, from coordinate 997,374 downwards.
AGCAAGCAAGAAATAAAATGCAATTTTCACACATGCTGTAAGTGCCATTGCTAAAAACCACAAATGTGCTTTTGCTGAGTGTCTGAAACATTCAGGGTAACCACAGTAACAAGAAGTACATGTAAACATTGTATTGTTTTTGCTATTAATTTTATTTGAATGAAAGCAAATGTTTCCTTCTTTCCTCTTCCGTGATGGTCAGGAAGGAGAATCAATAACTTCAGAAAGAAAAAAAAAGAAATAAGAAGCCTTCAAATATACAATGGATTCCTGAACAGCTATTCAAAATTCATCCACTCCCTGCGGCTGGAACAAGAAGCGGAAATGCCCAACCGACGGTGAAGGAAGGCAAATCTTAGCTGGGGTGTTCAGTCAGATGAACACAAACATCCTTAGTATCAGCAACACCCTCTAAGGTAAGCTACGTATTTATAAAATACCATCTAATAAACTCACCAAGAATAATGCACCATCTTTAACTCCAAGTGAATCAACTCCGTGTTTCCGGATTGTGGAAAACAGATGTGGAGAACATGCCCTTTAGCAGACACTTGCCATTAGCACGATGTACAACCATTTTAACAAGAGTCTTGCCTGGTCTAAGCTCCCTGGCTGTCGCAGTTATAGCATCTGAAAGCACCTTTCAAACCAGATTTTTAAAAAAGCAACAAAAATGGCCAAACATTAAATGAACAAGCAGAAAAGGGACTCAAGTTACCCTTACACATCAAAAATGCCAGGAGGGAAAAGACACTATGCCAACTTTACTCAAAATCCTTAAAATACAGCTGAGGATCTTGGAGAGCAATAACCATTAAACAATCCCTGAACAGACTAATGAAGCAGCTTATTTCTCCTCTCTGAGAAAATTAAGTCAGAGATTTTAAAATTAATTGTCACAAGTTACAGCAAGTAGATGCAAACCAAGAAGCTGAACTCTTAATTTGGATCCCGCTAACAAGGAGATTACCCATCTGCTTCAAGTTAGACATGTTTCCAATACCTTTCTGAATTAGACCTTATGTGGCTGTTCAAAACACTGAACCAGTGTACACAGCCAATGCTAGATTAATTAAAAAAACCAGTAAAATAAGAATGAAGTCAACTAACATTATAAAATCACAAGTTTATTGCAAAGCAACACGAGATTTTCCCCTCAACAGCACATGCCAGAACTGTTAAAATTTTATACTTTCAGCTGAATGTTACTCAAAATCATATCCAAATTATTAGAATGAATTATTACACTTTCACAAAAGACTACCCTGCATTTATGACTGATGGGCTTATCCAAATATTTTCAATTAAAGGTAATTAACTCCAGTAGTTGAAGAAAATCCTTAACAAATGATTCCTTAGCCAAACTATGGTTTAAGTATATTGGGAACAAAACAGGGAGTCAATTAAAATGAAGGACTTGATTACAAATCCTGTTTACAGTGGTCATCTCAACAATTGTTTGGGTCATTTCTGCTCATGACCATCACAGTATACTCCAGTTTTGAACATTCTGCTTAGCAAATTAATTACCACAGTCAAACAAGACAGCAAGTCAGTCCACATCTTCATTTAGAGAAATTCCTTCCTTTTTTTCTAGCTTGGATACCTGCAAGTTAAAAGGAAACTGATTCAATAGGAAAAACAAGTTTGCATTTAGCGTCTCCTGTCTTTTCAGACTTCCATCACAAAACAGTGGAAAGCCCAGATTTATCAGGAACTGACAGTGGGAGACACTCTAGGGGACAACTGAGCTGAACAAGATGTTAGTTGCAGCCAAAAGAGAAGGTCAAACTTTCTAACCACCCTCTTAACCTCCCCCCGGCCACATGCTCCCATCAGTTCTTAGGTTTTTGTCAGTTCGGTGACTTCATTTGACTGCCCAAGGAGTGAGACGAGCACCAAAGTCATCTCAGAAGCCAAGAGAGACAGGAAGGGAGGCAGTGCTGCCCGTTTCAGTGACAGCTGTCAGATCAGATCAGGCTATAACCTGGAACCCTGCCCCTAAAAGCCTAGAATAATTAAAACAAACACAGGGAGTGCTTTCCTTGCACACACACTATTTTAAAAAACTGGCCTTCACTGTTCTTAAAACTTTAGAAAATTAATTACCTTATATTAAGCTAAACTGTTGCTAAGACTAACAGTATAAATCGTTTCAGAATGGATTTCTACAAACTCACAGAGGACAGACGAGAACACAAACTAAACATGATGTTCTGCATGTTACCTCTAACTGGAAAATTCAGATTTATGTTCCCTAAATCTATGGGGATATATAGGGTGGGTTGTGTTATAAATTCTCTGTTCTTATGTTCGTCCTTCAACATCTGCTGCTGAAAGGTACAAAGATACCCAGGCTGCTCAATCTTCGGTTTGACCCAACGTAGCTTATCTTGTGGTATGACCAGTAAGCGCTAGAAAAAGCAGAAGACAGACTGCTGGTACCTAACCCTTGGGGGTAGGTGTGCTAGTTTTCTTCTGAGCTATGTCACAGTTCCTTCAAATTATGCCAGCTATTAAAATCCCAATGAACATTCTGGCACTTAGAAACTGTTAAAGTGCATGGTCTGACCACACATCCTTTACCTCAGGCATAACTTAACAGCAGAACCTACAGACAGTGCTACTGCAGTTTCCTGGGTCGCTCTAAACCACTAGAAATTTCATTACCTAGGTAGAGCTGAATGATATTAAGACTCCAAGGGCAAATCTGGCAATTCCCAGCAAGCACTATGAACTCAGCCTCCTCTTACCCCCGTTCCTTCTGCAGCAAATATGGAGGGAATTTTGCAATTAGAAGAGTAGATAACTAATTTGGCTTGACTACACTACAAACATCCAAAGTAGAAAAGTACTTTCCACAAATCCAACAGACTTCCCTATCGTTAGCACTCAAACCCATTTCCCTTCACAAAGGAGCTCAAGCTGTAATGTGAGTCTTCTACAGGAAAACCTGGCATTACCTACCTAAAGGTGTTTTCTGGCAAAACCGTATCATTTAGAGTTTATGCCATATTTTCACAGTCCTGTTACTAGGCCAGAAAAACCTTAAGCGCAGATTAAGTCCCAGGAGCGCAATTATCAGTAAGACACTGTCCTACAGAGTGATTCTCCTTGGAATTACTATTGTGCTGAATATGCACAGTAAGTGGAAACTCTTACAGTATTCCCTTTCTTGAATAGGGCAGATTTAACTCACATTATTGCAAGTCATTATTTTCCAGTCTTGCAAAAAACTCTCTGCAATAATGAGTTATCAGTTCAGGTTACTTTTGCCTCCATAAAAGATTTTTCCCCAAACTTAAATCCCAGTTTTCAGGAATAAGCTGCAATGACCCTTGCATAGCACAACCTCTATTCCATACAAATGTAGTTAAAGAGTGTACAAATATTCTGGATCATGAAAAGATCTTACTCGCATTTACTGTAAGCATAAAATAATTACATTTTGGTCCAGACCCTACAAAAATAATTTTACTCAACTCCTACTGGGGCCAAAAAACCCTTTTGTCCTGGACTTCAGTGGGGAAAAAGTCTAAAACGATTGAAAAGAAAAAAAAGAAAAAACACCACATATGGTAGCTTTTATCCTAGGTTTCAAGGTAATAAAAACACTATTACAGCATGTCTGGCATTTCACAGATGAGGGAATTAATATTTTATTACATATATAAACATATCTTAAAAGCAACTGAGGTGTAAAAATCGCTGGCAGAAAAATCTTCAAGGTGCTAAAATTCTTCAGCCTAGCACTTTTGCCATAAAAATATGCATTAAAGTAACACTGAAGGTGTGACTAAAAACTACAAGAAGCAAAGCACAGTTAGGATAGCAGCAGGCGGGAGGAGGATTCACAGTGAATTGCTGCCTCTTAGGGGCTTTTCCCACACAGATGTAGGTCAAGTCTCAATCCTGCAATTAAACAGATCCCTTCAGACAGGTCCTGAACCGAAACTGAAACGCAGAAGCTTGTTCTCTGTACTAGCACAAGACTTGATGAGTACGGGTACACCTATTAGTTTTCAGCCTCAGTACACATATTCTCTTTGTTTTTGTCTTTTTGCTGTGCTTAACAATTTAAAAAAAAGACAAAAAAAACCAAAACAGCTTACACTAAAACCGGAGATCTCAGCCTCACAGTGATGTGAAAAGAACAACTACAGTTATTTCTGTATTAAACTATTATCCTAAATGCTACCGGGCTTTTGCTGGATGTTCGCTGGGCTTGTCCCATTGCAAGGGCTTTAAATATAAAACTATACAAGAAGTAGAGGGCACTTACCTCTTTATCTATACACCTAAATTGCCAGGACCACGAGGTGTTATAAAGAAAAGGCCTCAGGTCAAACCGGTTGTCATCCGGACTGTAGTTTTCAGCGTGGTAGGAAGGAGTGAGAGTGGTCATTTTATGTCTGTTCACGGAATACATCCTGAAGAAATGCTTGACCTTGGATGCCACCTGGTGTACAGAGAATATAGCTTTTAATCAGATGAAGGTTCTTAGTATTTAAAAATTTAGCTGAGATTGTATTCTAGCTTTACTTATCTGTTTTCTTCCACTAACATTTACATAAATTATCTACCACTACTGGTACGAATCACTGTGGATCACCCTACCTGTAAGAGGCATTTGAGACCATTTTCAGACACCATCTCTCTCTCTGCACCTATTTACTATGAAAATAAGGAGGTGCCGTGTACAAAATCTAACAGTAAGCGCTAGCCTCTGTAATTCTGGTGTCAATCTGAACTTTTTCCTTCATGCACAAGAAAGGACGAACTGCGTAACAGCCAAGAGGACACGTCTTCAGTGTAGACAGTCCTTCAAGGCAAGAGCTATTTGCTGTCTCGGAACACATAACCAAAGGCTTCAGGAGCAATCAGCCACATAAGTTGCAGAGAATAATTTTCCCCTGAAGGTACAGTTCTGAAGTAATTGTTTTCAAATTACCCAATTACCGTTATAACAATTTGCAACACGGACAACAAGGTCCAGTAAGAGATGCATACCAGTTTTTCCAGTGTATTTTGCTACAGCTGCAGAAAAATCTCTAAACACAGAATAATTAAAATATCCCTTTCAGTTAAAAGGAACTCTGTTTGACCTTTCTTCAAACATAGTCTATTTTGGTAAAGAGATTACATTATTTGATTTTTTTTTTTAATATTACCTCTCTTGGAGTACAAATTTCCTTCCACATATTAATCAGCTTACAGAACATACTGTATGGTCCAGCCTTCGCAATTTTTCTTAATTTGCCATAGATTGAGAGCTCTGCATATGTCATCCCCATGTCTGCCTGAAATCACACACACACAAAAAGTCGCTGAAAATCTTAACTACGCAAATTATAATTACCAGCTTTATGGAGCAATTACAATAACCCAGCTTAATCAAGGGAAGACCAAAATGAAATTGTGAATGACCAAAAAGACAAGGAGATAGTAATATTAGGAGCAGAAAAGAAACAAACAAACAAAAAAACCCCAAACAAACTGGAATCTCTCTGACATGGGAGACTTGGAATTCTTCCCTGAATATATTTGATTTGGCCAGTGAAAAGATTTCTTCCTGCAAAACATATGTTCATTTTCGCTTCTAGGTAGCTTAAATGTAGCATGTATCAGTAAGGTGAGGCCAAGTGAAGAAAACCACTCATTCTAGTTCAGCAGCTCTTTGCTTATCATAAAGAGTTTTACAATACCCTGCAGTTAAATATCCAACAGCCCTTCGAGGTGGTGAGAGGGCGAGAAGAGGGAAGGCTTTGCCATTTTAATAGCAGTAAGGCCCTTTCTGTCTCTCTTCTGATGTTAAGAAGCTTTAGAACAAACTGAATTTCAGAACACGCATCCTTCTAAGCGCCCAAAATATAAAATCATTCAAAAAATGTTAAGTTGCTGCTTCGGAAACTGCTGGTGTGGGATACCAAGGCCTTGTCAGTGGCTTTAAGGTTGTTTACAACATGCTTGGCAATAAGCACGGATGCACACAAGAGCAAACAATAGCTGTTGGACACAAAACAAGTTTTGGGATAAGGCTTACCAGAGCATTTTATAGTCACTGCCCATTACCTCATCAGTTTGAGCCACGTGTCCATCTACCAGGGGCTCTAACTCTGCAGTGGGTGGAGCTGACATGATACTGTACGGAAAAGGCAAAAAGAAAATAATGAATTCTACCCAGTCTCATGAGTACTTGTTAACAAACAGTCTGGTTTGTTAAAAATCAAATGCTTTATTCAAAACTTTTTCAGGTCATAAGCTGCTAAATGATCAGATAACTAAAGAAGTTGTACTTGCAAGCTTTTCCAGGTTTAAAAAGCAACGCTTTATACAACAAACATAAAGCATCTAGTTCAAACAGTTCCTTCAGCAGAATTAAGAACACAAATGCTTGCATTCGATACCTCCTAAGACTGGTGGCATTTTCAGCGCCCAGTCATTTACATTGTGAAGGATACAGAGTCATTTAAAACCAGAAGGTCATGCAGAAGACTTTTCTTTATTAGCATTTGCGATATTACTGCAGCTTAGCTCTGTTAGCACAGAAAATTAAACCGTGAAGTCCACTATTTGCTGCATACAAACACAGTCACCAGATATCGCTGCTTCACTACTCACCTTCTGAGGGCCGTGAGCTGAAAGTTTTCAATGCAATATTGTATGAAGTTCTTCAAGTCAGTCTTGCTGATCCCGCCGATGGGATTGATGTCGGCACTTGAGCAATCGTACTTCGTCAAGTAACCTCGGAGACTGAGCAAGAGACAAAGTTTTATATAGTAATAGTAAAGAATATTGTAACATTAGTATAATAAATAATGGTTTTATACTATATAGAATATATATGTCATATAAAGACAGGGAAAAACAGACTGCATATTGTTAAAGTATTTATATGTAAGAGGCAAACAGGCGTGCAGCTGCCAAAGGGTTATCCCAAAGCCATGAAATTGCCAGGAGGAAGACTATATTTTAAACAATTATGAAGCACCGCAAAACTGCCCATGCTAAGGTAACATATTTGAGTCAAAACAATTAAAATACTGTCCTGACCACTTACGAAAGTAAACCCCAAAATACCGATAGAATCAGCATACGCTACTCTCCCAGTTTTTGAGATTATCAGTCCCACAGCCTAATGGGGATTGCTTTAATCTTCGAACAGTCAGCTCTAACAACAGTACTCCAGATTTTGAAGATCTATTTTTCAACTCAAAGTTCACAGCTTCACTCCTATTACAGTAATGGAAAATACAACAAATAACAGATTGGAAAGTTAACCTGGTAACCCCACAGGCAAGCTCTACTCAAAATGGCTAAAGAAGGAACAGCAGTTTATTGGAAAACTAGGACAATACTTTGGATAAACTTCTGAAAAATACACAATTTTCCATTCAGGTCAATTCAACTATTTAATTTCACTGCTATCAGTTTATTCTTAGCTTGTTACCTCTTCTGAGTAATAATTTACCCTGGGATTTGGTAGAGTTGCAAAGAAATGCAGTGACCTCTTCCCAGTTCACCTGCTTTTAGGTTTCTAATTTCCACCAACCTCTCATCCACATTGGCTGATCCCAGCACCAGGAGTCCCCCCGGCATCCCCCGAGCCCAAAGCGTCAGCTGAGCAAACAGGTAGGCAAGGACCATTCTGATTCGAGCCTGCAAAGCAAAATGGAAAACAAAACAAATTTACAAAGCAGAATAATTTCTTCCCAATCATTTTTATTAATCAATTCCCTGAACAAACTCATAAGGAACAAAATGCGATAGGGGAAGTGTTAATGCAAGGACAATCTTGTGGAGAAGATGCTGAACATAGGAAGGCCAGGTTCAGGATCTACTACTGCCACAGACTGACACATCTGCGCAAGTTTATTCTACTCCGAATTGCAGAATGGGGAGTAATTGCCATTTTCTGCGTCCTACAAGCACTAGTAACAGTCCAAGAGGGACAAAGTATGCAGATAAACCATTTGTCTAACACATCCTTTCACGGAGTGTTAGACTGAAGGGATTTACTTACAGAAAATTTGTAAAAAGTTCTCTTTGCTTCTGTCACCATTCTGAAACTCCGTTTTTTCTAAGGATGGTAATAACACCAAGCAGACCTGAAATGCAACTTCCAGCCCTGGCCACAATTGTGTGTGATTTTAAGCAAATCATCCCACTCTGTGACTAACGCCGATCCCTTTGCCAAAAAGCTGATAAAGGATTCAATGTTTGCTTTCAGAGGAGACAGCTGGAGCTCTCCAGTAACAGCAGGGGAAGAAATATCATGTCCCGAGCTAACAAAAACTATCAAATACTATAATCAACATTTAGCCAGAATTAAAACAGATTTTCTGGATAGGTTGGATGCTTTTAAGAATAGGCCAAAGAAGAAAGCTCTTAGGCCAAGGAAAGGTACAACTAAAGCCAGGGCCTAGGAGTCACGAGGCAGTTGTTTTCTGTGGTTCTATAGGATGGTTATACCAGCGCTACCTAGGCACAGCACCAATCTGTTCTGACACAATGGAAACGTGTAACTGGAAATGTGTATTTGAGCTGTGTTTTGTAAGTCCATTGAAGATTAAATACATTGCGATGATAAAAAAAAAATATTTTCTACCTTCTAAAACTGAGGACATCGAGGAATTGGAATGGGTAAGCTTGACATCTCAGAACCTTTTAAAGGCTGCTAACATTCACCATAGGAAAGTTTACTGTACATCAGCAGTATTTTTGAGTCTTGACCTGCCACAATCCCACTGGACTCAGACCCGCCTATTAGAATATTTTGCTGCTCATCTTCCTGGCCTGGCAGCTTTCTGTTGGGGCTCTTTTCTAAACATCAATGCTATTGATGGGATACAGGCGTATACTATTGCTTCCTGACCATCCTCTAAAAGTCACAAACACAAATTATCTTGGTCTAGTCCCGAGTTATGTGGGATTGTTGATTTCTGCTGCAGACAATCATTTACTGGAAACCCAGGAATCTTCAGGGAGGTACCACAAGTTCAGGTTTTCACAGCAATGCAAATGAAGGGCCCCTTGCTACTTTACCATTTTGTACTCTTTTTAGGAGGAAAAAAAAAAAAAAAAACAAAAAAAATAAAAGGAGGAAAAAAAAATTAAAAATTAAAAAAAAAAAAAAAAAAAAAAAAAAAAAAAAAATAAAAAATTTAAAAAATTTTATAAAAAAAAAAAAAAAAAAAAAAAAAGGTTCTGACCTGATTCGGCCTACGTGAAACACACCTGCACATTCTGGAGTGCCAGGTTTTCTCTGCTGCTCCCTCCGTAGACAGAAAAACAGGGAGTTCGACCTGTCACCATGCTGAAAATTCCCACAATAGCTTTCACAGCCGCATCTATGTTCAGATTGATGTGATAGCTGAGAAGAATTCAAGCAGAAGTGACTCAACTAGCACAATCTGACTATATAAAACAGCATTAAAAAAAAAAAGACCCACCCATAAAATGATATTTGAAAGGCTGCTACCAGCTCGGATCTGGCATGAAGAAACTTGGGAAAGAATAAAACTTTCCAGCGTCTGTTTCCAAATTTCCATGTCCTTTACGAGATGCTTCTAAGTTCGCCTCACATTTACACACTTTAAAAACCATCTGTAATACTCCTACTTAACACATCTACCATCCTGTTTTTTCCTCTTTTAGTTTTATATGAAGGTCTTTGCCAGAACGTGATTTTTTTTGCAGCATCTTGTACCTGCCTATTTGCTCAGCCAAGAGTTTAGCCCTGTTGCAGGTATCCTGGGAGGAATTCTCACTGGCCATATAGCAAGTGGTAAAGACGCGCTTGCAGAATTCTCGAGGATCCTCAGGAACATAGGTCTCATCATTTACAATCTTGCGCACATCAGCCAGCACATCTGCATCTGAGTCCAAAGCAAAAGAAACAGAACAACAGTGGAAATTGTTGCGCTCCTGCTATTGAGGATATGTAAATATCTTGTATTCCAGTTAAGCTTTACACTGCCCCTCGAAAATGAGATGACACAGTCATCTAACTCTCCAAATGTATTTTCATACATCAAATAAAAGAATTACTGATTTCACTCCTAATTTTGAAGACAGAAATACTAAATCCTTTTGTTCTATGCCTTAAAGAAACTTGATGGAAAATATGATCCAGTATGTACAAAGGCTTAGCTAAATGCATGTAGTCTATTTAGAGCCAATTGAAAAGCTTGAACCATGTCGAACCACGTTCTGTAGTGCTGAATTAAATAGGTCATGATAAACTGAAATCCCAAAACTACACTGGCCAACATTTTGAACGACATTCCAGACAGAAACTAGTCCGAGTTCCACATCCAATCCTGAAACCCAGAACGAAAACTATTAAACCAATTCAAAGAACCTGAAATCTGGCCACATATTTTTGCTGGGATTTCTGAAGAGATACAAAGGATTCCTTTAGAACAACCGGGCAAGAGTTTACCATTTATCATGTCTTGCATCTATTGCACCCAGCTAACATTAACTTGTCCGTAAGGATTAGTAAGCGTGGCAAGGCAGACATGCACATCTACTCACTTCCATTCTTGACTGCCAGGCAAACCTGGTGACACATGGAGTACACGATGCAAGCTGTAGCAGAGCTGTCAATTCCACCACTAAGAGGTAGGAGAAACCCTGCCTTGAAAACAGAGCGAGGAAGACGTCCCAAAGAGCAAAATTAGAAAAATACATATTGTGCCATTCAGAAACATAACTTTTGTGAAAGAATTGTGCAAGCATTGCTCAAGTCTGCTTATATTTTACTGGGGAAAAACAAACCAACCTGACCTAGCAAACACTCTTAAACTCTTATCGACTGGATAATCAAGCAAGTAGTCAGTGTAAACCCTTTGGCTAGAAAAACTTCCAGTACATCTTTATCCTCTGGTAAGATAGAAGGAACTACTACAAAAGGTGGCGTTTTTCGTAAATATTTCACTTTCCAACTGAATTACTAGTTCATGTCACTCTGCTTATTTTAAACATCTCCATTATGCCATTAAATATTTTCCTTACTGAAAAAACAGTGTTACAAAGAAAAGGAAATCTCCTTTATTAGGTAAGCTTGGCTGCTGCTTTCAAAGCAAGCACGATTCCTAAGGAAAAACTCCAAAGAGTACGTTGAAGTCACGCTTTGCGTACGATTTTTAAGTCTGAATGAGCCACCAGTGAAAAACTCAAACCTTACACTTTGGATTAACATGACTTTGCATTAACAGCAGCACAGGAGGGGATGTGCGAGTCAAGGCAAAGAACAAAAACAGTTTTTCTTACCTGTTTGCTGCGCCTTAAATAGTCCCAAAGCCAACATGCAGGCCCAAGGCTGAAAACAGAGAATATGCTTATTCCAAGAGGGTTATGGACTAAGACCTAAGCAAGTCAACGTATTTCCTGTGAGACATCCAGCAAGATACTTTCTTTACTTAAATATAAATAAGAGCTTACGTTTATCTCTTCTTGATTTGAGTTTTTGTTTGGTTTTGGTTTGTTTTTAAACAAAATAACTTTCAAGCAACAGACTCAGTATGTTCTTACCTGATCTCCTCCTCAGGACTATGATGTCTCCACTGGACTGGCATACAAGTAGGTACAGCCACATCATCAGAACACGACAGAGCAAAATTCACTTTTACCCTGGGATAAGGATTCACTTTACTGGCCTAAGCAACAGTACAAAAGAATTGGGAAGACATCAATTTTAACATAGCATGTGCCTATAAAACATGAAATCTATGGAATATTATGAAAATCAAGACATGCAAATACTTTTAAAATTCAGTAACTATTCAAGCTCGGCAGAGTTTACAAACATAACTCCATAAAGAATTCTTACCGCCAAGTTACGAGATGAAATCTCTGCTCTGTAACTTCGAACGTCCTCCAAGTCCAGAGTGGCAACCAGCACCTCCTATGGAAAGGCTTTCAACATTAGATGGATTCTACACAAACAAATAAACAACGCCTGACAGGTCTGGACTACAAAAAATGCTGGAGAAGAAGAATGCATGCAACTTCTTTCAATCCTGATTTGCACGCGTACGCAAACATTTTCAGGAAGCTCCTGTACTTTGACAGCTCCTCCTTGCTCACAAGAGCAGGAGAGCCCCTGGGCAATTTGGCTAGGAAAAGCCTTGGATCTCGTTAAATAGCATAGTAAAAATACATCTTTTTTAGTTTAGAGACATGGATCTAGTATCTGGAACATCTGGAAAGTGTTGAGCATAAATGCAGCGGTACTAATTTCAGCTGTAGCCAGCAGCTTAATAGGTTGAATATATTACCACATCATCAAGTGAAAACTGGGATCCTTGTGCGACTGTTTCTCCATTCATCGAAATCATGGCACAACCATCATAATACAGACGATCGCCATCACAGCCTTTCTGGTTAGCTAAGATATATATTCCACCATTCTGGGAGGAAAACAAAGATGCAGACAAAAAAACGCTTTTCAGATTATAGCACCTGACAGAATGTTAAAAGGCAAAACGTTATTTATCTGTTCCTGGCCTTCTTATAATTTTCCTAAGTCTTTATCTTGTGAATGATTTACAGCTAGGACATTCTCTTGTCATTTGTAAAACCACTTTGCATGTGATACACACAACAGAAACAAGTAACTACATAAGTAAATGTAGTAACTGAGCTGTACCCCTTTCACATTGTTGGAAGACAGGAGTCTTCTGTTATTAGCCCAAATAGAGAGGGCTGCACTTCTAAACTGAAATTCAAAGTTCAAATCGAGATTAAGAAGAGCAGAAAGATGACAACAGGTGTGTTTGGATATCTGAGGACAAAGCAGACACTGATAAATATAACCAAAGCATGTTAAATTACAATGACAAAGCAGTTGTACAAATTAAACATTTTTCACAGTGTAATGTATATTCATTACTTTGGTTTTGTCCCCATCACTTAGACAGGATTACAGTCTAATAACTAAATGTCTCCTCTTCTTTAAAATAAACAGAACTTTCAAAGTAGAAAAAAATTGAATATATTTTAAGTAAGAAAATGATGGGGAAAAATAATGAAGTCTGAGTGTAAACACTTATTTCTATTTCCCCTTTCTGATACAGTTACCAGTATTTCTCCAGTGCAATGTTGCTATGTGAACGAAAATTGGGAAAGAAACTGACATTTTAAGGAAACGAAAGAGACTTTTGGATGGTTTTATACGTGCTAGGAAAATAATCCCCTTTGTTGACGGTACTACAAGCTGGCAATGAGGTGGCAATTCAGCACATAAAGTCAGTTATTCTGATGAACTATTTTCTATCCATTATACAAGTACAATATTTTTTTTCTGCTGTGTTTAAAAGAATGAAGACTGAGGACATCAGATGCATTTTTTGGAGCATAGGTCTCCAAAGCTGGGAGTTATCAAGCTGTTTTAAGGTATTTTTACTCTTCTTTACAGATGTTTGTGAAAGATTCTACACTTGGCATGCCAGTGCAGGACTAAATGCTTTTCTGGTCTGCTGCTCCACAGACCAGACAGAGCCAACCTGTAATCAAACAGCTTCTTGCATTTGGGGTCACAGAGCTGGAAATAAATCAGTGTTTCACGTTAGAGCAAGATACATAGCGGGGTGCCCCAAAGAAGTACAGTCCCCCCTTCAGAGAGCTCTTCCCCTATATGATTCAATCAGGGAAGGTAATTATAAGTAAGAAAACAAAAAGCTAACAATCAAGTCTGTCAAGGCCCCCACGCTCATACAGGAAGAAAATGCTACATCCTGTCACAAGAGAGGAGACTTCTGAAATAAAGTGAGGCACATAACCAAAAAAATATATTTTTTAAACGAATCGTTTACCTTTGCTGTGGCAGAATTCACCAAATCCACCCGGGTGTGAGCCTTCCGCAGCACGTGGTGACTGCCTGAAGAGTTAGTGAAAATTTCCACGCCGTCAAGGCCCATTTCAATATGAGGGCTGGCAAAGCAAAAGGCAGGAACAAAATTCAGCTGGTAATACTACACTGGGAGTACTACAGGCATCATTTAAAAGCACCAACAAATAAAAACATCTACGTCGTTGCCAGTTTTCTGTGGGTCTTGGCCCACACAAGGACAGGACTCTCAAAAACATCTGTTTTCTTGCATTGCCTGACTCTTCTGTCAAAGACCAGCGGTGGCTGCAAAGAGGAAAAGGGCTTTTGCTCCTTCTGTTCTAAATGAATGTCTGTAACTGGGAGATTTGCAAAAACATCAGGAATATTTTGCTTATTTTATGGTAACTACAACAGCTTTCATGTTTTTTGTCTCTTCACCCCCACCCCTCATCAGACCTTTGTGAATGGGATCTTCTTTATTGTTGGGGAAAACTTTAAATTGTAACAAGAATTAAAATAATAATAGGAAGTATTACTTAAGGGAACTAGGCTTTGCTTTTGTTGTTTCCTTCTGCATCATCTGTATGCATTGTCTGATGCTGCTTAAAAAAATAAAGCAGAAGGATGAAGCTAACAGCTAAGAAGGAAAAATAAGTGACACACCTCAAAGTGATGCTGCCTAGAAGCCAATGCTCTAGCTCGTCAAATTTGTTCCAATTTGTTAAGTGAAATGCTTTGGAGGAGTTGGTCAAAGCCAAAGATAAATAGAATAAGGTAATTAAATAAAAAGACCTACTAGTAGTTTCAAATTCTTGAGACTAGGTACAGGAAGTGGGAACAATACGGGATTCTAATTACTACACAAAATCAATACTACAAATTGATACAAAAAACCACTTTGTCACTTGGACCCCAGATCAAGTTACAGAGATGGACCCAGAGAGGACATTTCAATCTCAGGGTGAACTGAAAGCTGAACAGTATTTGGAACATGAACCCTGTAGTTGTCTGTCACTTGTTTCCTCAGGTCGCCCTTTTCATTCCACTTCTCAGTATTTCTCTCCTACCTTCTGTTTCGAATGAGTTCAGCTTAACCACATAAAACTTCTTTCTGTATCCAACCTAGTGAAATTGTTCCCCTGATGCATGTATTGCTCCTAGTTATAATTTAGCTTACTGGCACTTTCTGAAAGATTTACCACATAGAAGGATAATAAGCAGATTTTTTTTCAAATATGTATTTCAGGCAGGAGGTCCAGGGATGTTTTAGTTTGCTTTTCATTTATTTTTCTCCTTTACCTGTTTGGTGCCCAGAGTTCTTCACATATTTCTGCCCCTAGGCAGGTATCTTTGGTCGCTAGCACTGCGTCCCCAAACGGAACAGTTTCCTGAGAAAAAAACAAGAACATCCTTACACGCATCAAATAGAAGAATCTAACAATATCAATCACATTACACCTCCATTTTATACCAAGTAAAAAAAAAAAAGCTCTAAACCACAAATCTCTGGATTGTGCTGAAATTTTATGTTGAAATTTCAGTAGCGTTCACATGCAATGCTTTGTTTCAGGACAGAACAACTGCTTTTGAATTAAATAATCTACAAAACAGAGATTGTCTTTTGCAGGGACTCATGCTTTAGCAAGAAATAACCTAAATTTTAGACCTTTCTGAATCAAGTTTAATTTTTTCTTAGGTCAAAACACATACTCATTTCTAGTCTCAAGCACAGAGAAATATGAGTGCCAGAACTATGCAAAATAACACAGTCTTCAAGGTCCTGTATATACAAATAACTGAGGCAAATTTAAAATGTACTTGTTTTGCTGCCAAATATGAACACAAAGTTAAATTATGTTCTCATTTAATGTAACTGAGAGCTATCACTGAAACCTATGGATCTGCCACAAGACTGACAGCAGAATTTGGTGTATTACAGTTTTATGCCACCAATTCTATTCATTTAAATTGCTGAATGTGGAACATGCTAAAGTTAAAAAGAAAAGAATCCTTAACAAACTTACCTGTCCAGTCACTTCCTGAATTATCCTGGGTAGAAAATATTCCTCCACGTGCCTAAAGCAGGATTATAGGTTGTGAATACATCGTTATGTAGATTACAGCATAAAAACCGATTCTCATCTCCACATTCTGCCACCTTCTAACATTGATAAAAGAAATTGCACTCAGTTGTACAGGGCTGTGTATGTTTAAAAAAAAATAATTAAAAAGAACCCTCATACTTTCTGTGAAATTAATGACATATTACAAAGTAGAAACATCCCACTTTGCTTCAGAAATGCATGGTGAACAATGCTCCGTCCTAGCTATAAACTAGACCTAATACCGAATGCAAAATGCAAGTCAAATACTAAATAAAAGCTTTTCTTTTTGCAGCGTTACTAGAAGAGCAGCTCAGAACACAGCTGGAATTTAGAGGGGCTCTCCCAGAAGTACTTAGTACTGAGACCAACAATTTGGAACGTTCTCTGACTCCAGGAGGAGCGCACAGCATCTGAGACGAGCACCACGCATATTTCACGGCATCATAAGGTGTGTAGCCTCTGCAGCCGTTAAAATTCTGACAAGACGCATCCATTTCACATTGTTTTCCAGTTTAATATTGCACAGGATACATCAATCAAAGGAGCAGATAAACACAGGCTCACAAACTGCACAGATTAGAAAGCAGAGACAAGGAAAATGCCACTACTACCCTGGTTGCAGGATCGTTCAGCCCAACTTTTCCTTCTACCTCAGCAATTCAGAATTTGATTACATTTAATAAGCTTTCTAATTGAGCTTCAATTACGTAGCTTAGCTGGCTCTGTCTTACCGCTCACTCTGAAGCAGCATCGCTCGTTTGCTAGAGAGGTTTCAGTCTTTCTGCTGTGGCTGCAAACGGCAAGCTGTGCTTTTGAACACGATTTTAAGGGTAGCCAGCCTACCTCGCTTTGCTCCACGGCGTAAACCATCTAAGTTCCCTGTAGTTTCCTGCATTTGCCAATGATATTTTCGGTCTGATCAGAAGAATTTTTCTTAAAACATAAAACAGAAAGGGCAAGTTAAGACCTGATGCGCAGCCAAACAAGACTAAGAATACTAATTAATACCAGCTCTTTTTTTCTATTACAGTGTACATTAAACAACCACAACATACAATAATTTTTAAAGTTTCAGTTTGAAGATCTAAAGGATGGGGTTTTCTGTTTGGTTGTTTTTTTTTTTCTGGAATCTTTCAGAAAGCAGTGGAAATTTAGTTTCTACAAATGCAGAAAGGAAAAAGTGACAATGGAAAACATTAGTTGTCTCTCTAAAATTCAGCAGACAGGAAGACAACTCCATCGCTCCACAGTGTGCTGAACAATCTTTCCTGAAGCCCCAACAGGTCTCTGAAAGGATTCACTAACTGATGTCTCACAAAACCCATGAAGAAGTACTTACTTATTTAAAAAGATCACTCGACAATTGTAGCGAACATTTCTGTGCAGAACAGGCCTGTGAAAATACAAAGCGAAGTTACCAGCAGCTAAATTCATTAAATGAAATTAAGAAAAGCTACAGAATCTACTTCACTGCACACTAAGTATTTTTAAGACAACACTTCTACAAAATAAAGCTAGCACTGCACATTTAGATCAGCCCTAGCAAGTAAGTGTATGTTAATAGGATTCTCTTTCAGAAAGTGTTTTGTATGTTGCAGTCCCAGTCACGGTAATTAAAACGGAGAGTAGCGCAGTTCCCCAGATGTGTTTAAAAGTTTGGTGCGGCATTTCTAAAGCCTCACCCCTTTATCATATTTACACACAAAAAAACTTACATTCCCACATCACAGATAATATCTTGAGTGGCTGGAGACTCCAGAAGCTTTGCCAGAACTTGGAATGAATGCAGGAGAGTGTCGGACTCATAGTAGTGATCCGAGCAGCCGTAACCACTGCGTGCAAAAGCAAAAGGAATACAAAATTCAGCCAATGTCGGGACCAGAGCTAAGAATTACAGCAGACACAGAACACTCATCCCACAGGCAACATTTACAGAATGTGCAGAAGCAGCGCTGCCAACATCATCCAGCACTGGAAACACCGCAGCATTGCGGGGATGTTCCTCACAAGAGCAGCAGCCTGGCCATAGAATAAGCCAAAGCACAACGGGTTCTGTGACGGAAGACTGGCAAAATAGGCCAAAAATTATCAATACGAGTCACATTTCCAAGAGAAGAGAGCCCACCTTGTGCTTGCAGCTGCGACGTTTTTCTTTGCACTAACGCTTTGAGCCTCAGAGCACCTCAGGGCTGATTTTTCTACTGACCGTTACCTGGGAATTATTTTTTTACTGACCGTTCTGCAGTAACTACCTGGGAACGGACCAAACCCTGAACCAACAAAACGCTCTTACCAGATTTCGAGCTCTGGCCCCAGCCGGTACCGGGCTCCTCGGCTCTTGGCGATGTCAATACCTGGAAGAGGCTCGGATTAAACCCCGGCCGGACGCTCCGGTAACCGGAGCGCACCCCCAGGCCGGGCCTCCGCCGCTCCGCAGGGCTGGGGCCGCGCAACCCGCGGAGCAGCCGGTCCCGCCGCCCCCCCACTCACTCCTGACAATCCTCGCCAGGTTGCCCTCGAAATCCAGGGCCCACTGGTTGAGGGCGCAGGTGGCCACGGTCACCGCTCTACCCATGGCGGCCCCGCCGCCTTCCCCCGCCGCTTCCGGGGCGGGCCCGGGCCCGGGCCGCTCCTCCCGCCGCCTGCGGGCCAACCCTGCTCGGGGCGGCGACCGGAGCGCCCGCCCCGATTGGGGGGTAAATGGGGACTCGCTAAGAGCTGCCGCCGAGCGCCCGGTGGGGTTTTCTGCTGCGTCCCCTTAGCCGGTTTCTGCAGTTTCATGTCGTAGAATCGCAGAATAGTTTGGGTTGAAGGGACCTCCAGAGCTCACCCAGTGCCCCCCCTGCCATGAGCAGGGACATCTTCACCAGCTCAGGTTGCTCAGAGCCCGCTCCAGCCTGGCCTGGGATGTCACCAGGGATGCGGCATCCACCGCAATTTCTTCCAGTGTTTCACCACCCTCGTGGGAAAAAAATTCCTCATGTCTAACCCGAATCCCCTGAGCTCACAATAACGGCAATGCAGCTTTAGCCCTTTTTTCAGCCCTGCAGCTTTTGAGGGGCGTCCCTCAAAACAAGTTCAGAACGCGAGCGCTGAAGGTAACGGGAGCAGGATGCAAAGCTTTGCGCATTTTTCGCATTTCAGCATCATCGCAGCAGCTCTTGGGGTGCAAAACTCTGCGGAGCCCCGGCTCCCGTCCCGTGTCCTGCACGCATGTGGCTGCCGTGAGCCTCCTCGCATGCGGGATTACAAATTTATTCTGTACTAAGTTGTCTCCTTGGCCGTCAGTTCCTTTTCTTTCAAAACCTTTGCTCGTTTTAGCAATTTCTCCCGCGCGGTGACTGAATCAAACCCTCCGCGGCCACCACCGCCCGCAGCGTGCGGGCTCTAGGGGATGTTCTCACAGGAACTAGGCCTTCCCTCTGTGCAAAACACCCCTGACTGTGACTTTACGGGCTGCCGAACCGAGCGCTGCTCGCCCTTGTCCCGCAGAGCCACAGGGGAACGAGCGGCCCCGGTGCTGCCGCCCCGCTCGGAGCGGGGACGGCGCAGGGACCGCGCTGCCGGCCGAGGCCACGCCCACCCCGTCTCCTCAGCCCATGGGTTGAGTGCGCTCCACCAATGCGGTGGCGCGGAGCGAAGCTGGGCGAGGTGCTGATTGGCCAGAGCGGCGGCGAGGGGCGGGGCCGTCCTGAGGTGAGCGTCGCACCGCAGCGCATCGCACCGTGTCACCGCCGGTACCGGCGCGGCGGGCGGTGTCGGGTTGTGCCTCAGTGACGGGAGAACAGCGCGAACAGCGGCACCGGACGGGCGGCACCGGGGAGCTGCTGCTGGTAAGTTGGCAGCGGGCAGCGTTCCCCGGACCGGCGAGTCTACCCGTGCGCGGGGGCTCGGGCTCGTCCCTCCCGGAGAGCCGTGTCGGGCCTTGGCGGGGAGCGGGTGGTGCTGGGCCGGCGGCTCGGAGGTTGTGTCTCATTTGTGGGGTACCCCCCGGTAATGCTCCCCAAGGTACCCATGTGAGGGATGAGCGGCCCGACCTGCTCCTCCTGTGCAAAACACGAGGCTCTGCAGAATATTGCACGTTAGCGTGGTGTTTTCACTTAAAATATATATTCACGAACGTGACTCTGCCTTGTATTTATAGAACAAAAATCTAAAAGTGGGGGGTTTATCCCGCACATCGATTTGATCACAGATTCCCGTCGGTAAGTCCAGATCATGCCAATGAAAAGCACCGAGCACATGTAATTAATCCTTGGCAGGGCTTTGTGTGAACTTCGCTCTGTGAACTCATGTCAGGTATGTGGCTTAGGCACCAGGTGGGGAGAGCTTCCAGGTGAGCTGTGTGGTTGGCATGATTATGCCTTTATTGCAGTCTGAGCAGTAATGTAGTAATTTATCATTAAACCCTGATGTTTGGACTCAGAGGAACAGTGTATTTCTGGAGTTCTCTTTGCAGCTGATACTTGAACTGTGATTTTTGCTTCAGGCTCTTGTTGAAAAGCTAAGTTTGGAAAAGCAATATTTGGGGGTGTGTTTAGCAGACTAACAGGAAGCTTGCATTTACAGAGATTGAAATAGTTGCTAACATGAGTATGACTTCAGTGGGAATCTTGATCCAGAAATATTAACATGTGTCAAGTGTCTTGGAAATAGTTCTGAACATGAGCGGCTGTTACTGCCAGCATAGCTGTCTGTCGGACTGGGGTGTATGTTTAGGGGAATATTCCTAAGCAGGAACTTGTTTAAGTTGCTTTGTCGAAAGGCAAAACTTGGTGGTGATTGTTGGTCTTTAAATAGGGTGGAAGCACGGACCTCTTATACAGACTGGTTGGGGTGGGAAGGGACCTCTGGAGATCACCCAGTCCAACCCACCTGCTAAGGCAGGTTCACCAGAGCAGATCACACAGGAAGGTGTCCAGGCAGGTTTGAATGTCCCAGAGAAGGAGACTCTACAACCTCTCTGGGCAGCCTGGTCCAGGCTCTGGCACCTCAAAGGAAAGAAGTTTCTTCTCATATTCAGATGGAACCTCCTGTGCTTCAATCTGTTACTGTCACCCCTCATCCTACCGTTGGGCACCATTGAAAAGAGTCTGGTCCATCCTCTCGATACCCACTCTTGAGATACTTATGAACATTGATGAGATCCCCTCTCAGCTTCTCTTCTCCAAGAAGAGAAGACTTGTTGAATGCCAGCCTTTCTCATTTAGCCAGTTCCCAGTTTTAGCAATTGGGATTTTCTGCAGTGTCTGGTAGGCTCAATGTCAAACTGGGTGTGTGCACAAACTGAGTCTTGCACGAACTGAGTCTCGCACAAAACCGCGGGTGCGGCCAGCAGCTTTGCGCGAGTGCTCAGCAGACCGAGCAGAGTTCTCAAATCTAGGACGCTGAGCTCTGCAAAGCAGCTGGGCTGTTTGGCTACTTAAGAGCCTGAAACGAAACTGAGCACCATGAAAGTTCTCAACCTAGGATTTATTTTCTGGATCCCTTTTAAAAAGACACCTGCTTTCTCAGTAGGACTGACAAATCACGTGGAATCCTTGGACATATTCAAAATTTAACTGGGTGAGGCTCTGAGCAGCCTGTTCTAAGTTGGCCTTGCTCTGAGCAGGGGCCAGTGAGGTCGGACTAAATGACGTCAAAGGTTTCATCTGACCTAAATATTTCCAATTCTGACGATTCCTGAATAAGAGCCTTTCTATCTTGGCAAAATTCTTACTAGTATTGTAACAGTTCTTTGTAAGAATTTGCATTAGTGTTGTCAGGCAAATGTAAATAACTGGAGTAAGCTCCCATGCTCTAACTGTGATACAATGGATCTCCTGTCCTGCCTCTTTCTTCTTGTATGTGATCAATAACCTCCTCTTGAGGTTGGCTTGTTATGTGCTTTAGAAACCTTGTCATGAAAGTATTGATACCTGGAAAGATGTAGGCTTGTGGCTTAAATCTGAGCTCAAATTTGGCTCAGATCTAAGCTGTGAGAGTGTGGCCTGGTAGTGTCCTCAGGGCCATGACAATGTGTTATATTGTCACTTGTGTGTCAGTGGAAATAACTGCTAGTTTCTAGTTTGAGTTAAAACAGCAAAGCCTGAAAAGGTACTAAACTAACAAGTGTTAGCAAATTCCCCCTGAATGGCAAACTACAACACTCCATGTGTTTGAGAGTCTGTATCATCCCACGAGATAAAGTTCAGGAAAAATACCATTTTTTTGAATGGAGGATTACCAGATGTTCAGATTATGATATGATGATCTTTAACAAAAGTATTTAAGCAAAGCAAAAGAAAGCTACAATGCATGTCCCACAGAGAGAAAAATTTGTTGCCTAGTAAATTGTTCTTTGTTCCCACTAATTTCTGATTTAGATGGGATTATAAACTGTTATCTTGTTTTCTCTCATGTTAGTAATGTACATGGAACAAGGGGCCCAGGGAAAAGTACATAATTTGCCAAGGTCCAGTACATGTAATGTTACAACAGTAGTGATTTATCTAATTAAGGCAGGCAATCAGTTACAGAACTTTATTTTCAGGGATTTATAAGAACATGGCAAAACAGAAAACAGTTTTTTCCCTTTGCATCTCACATACAAGTATTAAGCTATATATTATATCCAGTTAGCAAGAAGTTTAATGGACTACTTTGACCTCAGTGTTTGGTTATGTTTTGCTGAATATAAGATCATAAGGAATTGGGAAATATTTTCTTCCTTCCTACCCTCGTCCCCCAAATTTATTATAATCAGAAGGCTATATAATAGTTTTAAATAATTTTTATTTGTGTTTCTCTTCTGTAGAGACATAAGAATTACTGCGAACCAGCTGGAGTAATACCATGAGTATTTTCTTTCATACAGGACATCATGGCAGCCCATCAGGAGAAAAAACCTCCTGGAGAAAGAAACCGCAAAAGCGCACAAAATGGTTCTCAAACATCTCAAGTCCAGTGGGGAAGAGCATGGTGAGAGGAGCTGATGATCCTAATTAGTCATTGTGTTTCAAATTGGTTCATACTTACTCTTATAGATACTACATTCCTTTTAAACCTCACTCTATAAGTAACATACTGTTACACTGCCCTTCCATTGAAAGCTCATGGATAATGAGCTGTAGTAACAGATGCCAAAGAAGAGTTACTCAAAATTTTAAAGATGGAGAGCTTGCCCAATGGTTTGGGTTAAAACACAGCCCTCCTTGCAAAAAAATGAGAACAAATAATAAAAATCAGTAAAATTTGTAGGTCCTTCAAGGGCTGAACAAAACATTGCCCGAGATTTTAACAAACAGGCATCCATCAGTGGTATTGCCGGCTGACATCTCCTACTGTAGCAAGATTTATGACTCATCTCTCTGTTCTCAAACAGGTGTGCAAATATGAGCATTGTATTGCAGCTGGAAACAGCTGTGGGTGTTTATATGGCTTCTTAGCACAGACAGCATGTGGTAGAACAAGTTCAGCTTCTGGCTGTTCAGGGTCCATCTCTTCTGTGTTTCCAAATTTTGCATAATATTCTTGTGATGGTTACCACTTCCAACTGAACACTCTACCAGTTATACCCATGATTGCCATCAAAACCACGAAGGCTGCAATAATAATCTGCTTTTTGGAGGGGATTAAAGCAAGCTGTGTTTGGATTGCAGGGAGGTGGACTGGTTTTCCTTGGCAAGCGTCATTTTCCTGCTCATGTTTGCGCCACTTATCGTATATTACTTCATAATGTCCTGCGACCAGTACCAGTGCTCTCTGATCGATCCACTCGTTGACTTGCTCAAGGGGAACAAACATCTGTCTGACATCTGGAACAAGACTCCTGCGCTGACCTATAGGGCTGCTGGCATCTATACCCTGTGGGTCACCTTCCAGGTACATTATTGAGTTATTTTGATGTAGTGGCTGGGTTTTAAAACAGCTGTTCAATTAATCATTTTACAGGAAGGATAATGGAATGTCACGCTTGCATTTACTCTTTGGTGTTTCTTACTTGCCACGGCTTTTTGGAATCCAAAGAAAGCTTATGAACTTGAAAAATAAATATGTAGGGAATATACACAGATATTCCTTGTGTGACATATTCCTTGGTGTGGGAAAAAAACCCCGACTATATAACAACAATACCTAGTTGTTTTAAATAAGTACACAATAAATATATCATAAACTAACACAGCAGAAGGGGTGATATATTCTATAGACAGACAGTAAAAGAACACTGACATCTGAAATATAACTTACATTTGTAAAACATCTTCAAACTTGCCAAACTAATCTGTTTGTTTTTTTCCATTTTGGAAAACAACTTACCTATAACACAGATGAAGTTCAAAATAAAATGATAAGGACCTGAATCTAGTTACCAACTGTCTGGCCTCCCTACCAAAAAAGATTGACAACCACACATAAAGTACAAGTTCAGAATTGTTTAATAGCTTGCACACATTACTAGTCTAAAATCACAACAGCTAAATCTTGCCATAGTTACTTATCCAATACTTAATTGAAACTGCCCTGTGTAACATTTGATATGCGTATGGAAGGGGTGGTGGTTTTGGGGGTTTTGTCTTGTCTGTTCTTGCTATTAATATTAATATATTCCGTGTCTTCCAGGTGGTTTTGTATGTGTTCATTCCCGACTTCTGCCATAAATTTCTTCCTGGATATGTAGGAGGTGTCCAAGAAGGTGCCATCACCCCTGCTGGTAAGTTCTTCCTTAGAATATATGCACACTGTACAATCTTCTAAAATTATAGTATTTTTGTACTTACAATCTGTAATAACCCACATGTATCTGGAGGAAATGTGGAAATAAGCGCTTTCACCTTCCTCTTACGTTTACTTCAAACAAAAATGAAAGCAAGCTACATCATCTTTTAGAATAAATGCTACAATTTCTATCTCTTGCTGTTAGTAAAACTATTGATATGGCAGGTACCACACTGGTATGGGAAAAATACAGATTGATAATTTCGACACTTAAAATCAGCAGTGGACTATTGCCAGTATTTGTCAATGCAGTTGTACCTGCTGAAGCTAAATTAACCCGCAAGACTTGAACAAAAAGCATGATGTGAACTAAGTGTGAGAAAGGGTGACTTGTTAACTTAGTCAGTTTTAGGGGAGATGCCAAATTCAGTGTTTTATGAAGAGGAAAAACTCAGCCTAACAAAGCCTGATGGTTACAGCAGAGTCAAATGAAACTTTCAGGAAAGTGCCAAGGATTTCTAATTGGGAGAGTGAGGTCATTTCATGAGTACTTGGTTGAGCTTCTATATACTGTATGCATATCTATATGAATAAAAAGCTGTATTAGTGCAGTGTCACTAACATGCATTTTTTTCTTCATATTTTAGGTGCAGTGAATAAGTATGAAATCAATGGACTTCAGGCTTGGATCATTACCCACGTGCTTTGGTTTGCAAATGCCTATTACTTCCACTTCTTCTCACCTACCATCATTTTTGACAACTGGATTCCTCTCCTGTGGTGTGCCAATATCCTGGGCTACCTAGTTTCCACGTTTGCAATGATTAAAGGCTATTTTTTCCCTACCAATGCCACAGACTGGTATGTGATTTTAGTAATAAGACAATACTAGGTAATCAGACATATAAATCGAACGCTGTAAAGAATAATAATGACAGAATATATTTTATATATGACTGTGGTTCTTTGCTTTGTTAGCACCATGTGTTTCATGCCGCATGCCATGTTATCTTTCACAACGTTATATGGTTTTATAGTTTTTATTATAATTACATCAAGTGCCTTGGGAAATCTGGAATGTGTAGTCAGAATAGTGATTAGCTGTATTTGTGTATAACTGTGAACATTTCTATTTTTTTTAATGCTTTCTAGCAAATTCACCGGCAACTTCTTTTACGACTACATGATGGGGATTGAATTTAACCCTCGAATAGGAAAGTGGTTTGATTTCAAGCTGTTCTTCAACGGGCGCCCTGGTATTGTAGCCTGGACTCTAATCAACCTTTCCTATGCTGCTAAACAACAGGAGCTGTACGGTCAAGTAACCAACTCCATGATCCTCGTCAATGTCCTTCAGGTAAATTCAGAGGAGAGAAATAAGAAACCAATTTGGAAATAAACTAGTATTAAAGTAGAAAAATCTCCTTGCATTGAAATGGAACTTACACAATTTTTTTCCTGGCCTGACCAACCTCATTCAGTGATGATACACTGGGACTTGCTTCTTTGGACACTTGTCTTCATTTCTTTGGACACTTGTATTCATTCCAAGTGCCACCAGTGGCACAGACATGTCTGCACCAGCAGAGTTCAGTGTAAATGTGATTTAAGAGGGACTTTTCTGAGCCTGCGTTCTGGAAACAGGCATAGCCTGATCTTGGATCCAAAGAGAACAATGATGAATTCCATGGCTGTAACTGAAGCAAGACTGGACAGGTTTTTTTCTGAGGGCAGCACTGCACTTTGTTTTGGTTTGGGTTTTTGCTTATCTGTTTTTGTTTTCTGTTGTTGTTGTTTTGTTGTTTCACTTGGTGTGTGTGTGAGACATGCAGAACTACAGATGTCTCTACACCTACAAATAGCCAGTCGGGTGCTGTGCTTTCTGCTGAAGAAACTGCAAAGTAATAAGTACAGATAATAGTTTGGATTTATTCGTTGCTATGTGTAAATGGGGGCCCACTTGATGGAAGGTCTGTTCTCCCTCTCTGCAAGCATGTGATTCATTAAGCTGGAGACAGGGATGGTCAAACATGACTCTAATCCCTAAGTACATGTCCTTACAGTGGCACACTTGCCTTAGTTATCTTCGTTAATATCGCTTTGTTTTACTTATTTACTTTATCTATATAGATGCAGTATTTTTGTGTGATATGTTGCTTTTAATACCCCTTTTTGAGGTGATAAAATAGAAGCACAAGTCAGTTTTGAGGTCATATCACAGGATAGCACAGCAAGATTAGGCTGATGCTGTTAAACAGAATGACCGGTGACAGTCGTATGTTGTTAATGTGAAACTATTCTGTTTCAGGGTATTTATGTTTTGGACTTCTTCTGGAATGAAGCCTGGTATTTGAAAACCATTGATATCTGCCACGATCATTTTGGCTGGTATTTGGGCTGGGGAGACTGTGTTTGGTTGCCTTACCTCTATACTTTGCAGGTAAAAATGTAAAACTGTCCAGAAACATTCTCCTCAGCGGTTTGATTTGTATCCTCAATTGTTCCTAGACAGTTTGAATGTTGAGTAACCATTATAACATCATTTGTAACAATTTACTTTAGGAAATCTTACTGTCCCTGCATGGAATTGACATCTATTCCTCTCCTCCTTTTGTGCCCTTTTCTGTCACTGTCTATTGCATCTGTATATTTTTATAAATCCTTTCAGTGCCTTTTTGTATTCCTGCATGTTGAGAGTTAGTTTTTTGGTGGGTGGTGGGTTGGTTGGTTGCTTTTTTCCTTCTGTCCTGGTTTGTATGCATCCTTGCAATTTCTCTCTTGTTCCGCCTACAAAGTGCGATTTTGGTGAGAGACAGAGAAAACGTGGCATGCAGAGTTTTCTGAAAGTTTTCCATGTTTTTACTGGCAGGGTGGATTTTCCTATTCTTTCTACTAATCTGTTCTGGGTCACTGTAGGTCAATGAGTTAGCCTGGCATCCTCAGCGTGTATTTAAAGTAAATCACTGATTGTCTCTTGTTTTCTGCCCCCCAGGGTTTGTATCTGGTTTACCACCCTGTCCAGCTGGGCACAGCTAATGCCATAGGGATCTGGATATTGGGTTTGATCGGCTATTACATCTTCAGGGTGACCAACCACCAGAAGGACCTATTCCGTCAGACCAACGGCAACTGCAAGATCTGGGGGAAGAAACCAGAATATATCGAGTGTTCCTACATGTCCGTGGACGGGACCAAGCACTACAGCAAACTGATGACCTCGGG
Organism: Pampusana beccarii; assembly: GCA_013399365.1. Lineage (NCBI taxonomy): Eukaryota > Metazoa > Chordata > Aves > Columbiformes > Columbidae > Pampusana > Pampusana beccarii. The sequence continues at coordinate 969,513 of VWYH01006691.1, read as the reverse complement.
ATTCTGGGGGTGGGCGCGACATTTTAACTACACGGGAGATTTGATGGGCTCCCTGGCCTATTGCCTGGCTTGTGGGTTTGACCACATCTTGCCTTATTTCTACATCGTTTATATGACTATTCTGCTGACCCACCGCTGCATTAGGGATGAACACCGTTGTCTCAGCAAATACGGGAAGGACTGGAAGCGCTACACTGCTGCCGTGCCTTACCGGCTCCTACCGGGAATATTTTAAAGCAAACACGGAATCCGGGGGAAAGAAAAAAGAAAATTTGTTGAGATTCAAAGAGTTTATCCGCACAATTAAACTAACGAAAACACTTTGTGAAGGACACTTGTGCTGCTCTGAGGGAGAAAAGGTGGCTGAACAATAATCCTTGCTGCACTGAAGGAACATGTAGGCAGACAGTATTTAAAGTAAATTAAATGAGACACTGAAGTTTTTTAGAAGACTCTCTTACCTGGAACTCTTTTCTTTTTTTTTTTCCCCCCTCTCAAAACTAACTTGGAATTGAAGAAAACTTGAGTGAATTGAGACTCCCGAAATCTCCCAAAGCTGGGAGGAGGCCTCACCCTTCGGAGTAGCCGAGTTCTAGAACAAGTTTCCAGTGACTCACAGAAGGAAAATAATTGTCTGATCTCTTTATGAAATAACTTGTATGATGTGGTTGCTTGTGAAAGTCATAACCTACAGTTGGTAACTCCTCAAAAGAGGGGGTTTTTTTTGTTGATTTTCAAGAGGTTAATTGGGGAAATACTGAACTGGGGAACCTGATCCTAAACTACTGTGTGGGAAGATTGCTACAATGTAGTATAAATATTTGTGAAAGCTAGTAGAAATTGCTGTAGGTCAAAAGTTACATTAGTTTACAGCACCTGAGAATATGGTGCATGACTGAGAATTATTTTGATACTGAAACCAAACTTGGGTTTGTGAAGATACTGAGCATACATTGATTTCTTTAGTATGGATAGAAAACTTCATTCTCTATTGTTTGTATAAAATCATGTCTGTTACAATTTAATAAATAAATGCCTGGTTTCAAGACAAGTAAAAAATACTGTTAATTTTCCTTTCAGTTATTTCTTTTCTTGTTACATAGTTGCATTTCAAAGTTACCAGATTCAAAAGGAACTCTTCAAAGTGCGTAATTCCAAGAGCTGCACCAACAATGCATAAAGGAGAAACAAATAAAAAGAAAGAAGGATCACGGTATTAACCTTGCATCTTGTAACAAGCTTGGTAGTTTTGTTCAAACTAAAAGACTTTTTTTTTTCTTTTTACACATAAATATACAGTTAGTGTTTACAGGAAGGAGGTAACTGTGACAATTTGTTTCTGTAGGAGCTGCTGAAAGCACTGATCTTCATAGCAGATTTGAATGAGACGTGTTGGTGAGTACCTGTTTTGGTTTTGCTGCCGTACTCCCTGAAAGGATGGGTTTGGCAGGAGAAAAAGTGTCTCTCCAAACCTGGAAAACAAACGTGTCCCATAGTTTGTCTTCGTTCCAGAGCTGTGGATGTACAAGCACGTGTAGAGACGCCTTCTTAGAGAAAGTTCTTCTAACTATAGCACCAGCACTATCTGTAGACCTGCTTATTTTATAACCATTTTGCAGATAACAATTTCAGTACACTATAGTGTTGTTAATAACTGTTTTCATGGAACTGAGAGTAGCCTTATCTGACAATTTCCACTCTTAAATCCCAAAGCATCCACATGGAACAACGAGCTCTCTGTTAGGTTGTCTGGTAACAAACTTCATAATGTCTTTATATTGCCAGATATTGCTTAAAATCTGCATATTTAAGCACGGTGAATTGATGATGCAGCTGGCAGTACTGAACTTGATATAAGTGTTCATAGTTTCAGTTTTATTGAAGGTCACAGTTCAATCTTTCTGTGTGACACACTTCCGCGCTGATCTTTATCATACGGCTCGTGTGTTGCTTTAAGGATCGTTAGCGCTTTGAATAATGAATACAGTGGAATAAGAGTTTGTGTAAGACCTGAACATCACAGCTCCTGATTTCATTTGAACTTCCAGTTTGGAGGGGCTTATAAATGCTTATCAAATAGTTGATTTGAGAGGAGTCAGTTCAGAGGAAGGGAAAACTGAGGTTTCCAGGGCTGTTGGACCCCGTCAGTCCCTGTCACTGTGTTTCTTTCGGCTGCTCCTGCGTCTGCTGGAGTAATTGGATATTTTCTTTTCTCAGCTTCCCTAAGGCCCCATATATGCAACCTTTTCTTATACAGCCTTGGAAACTGTGCTGACAGTTTGCTGTTAATGCCAAGGCTATTTAAATAGTGTGAGATAATCTGGACTTTAAATCATGGTAGCCTTGCAGGGCACAGTACACTCCCTTCTTTTCACTGACAAATCCTGGATGATTAATAGGAGAAATTGCTCAATTAAGACCAATAAAAACCCCAGCATTTTAAAAATAAAATTGGGTAAATCTGAAGTGAAAGGGCGGTATCATGATTAACAATTATGCATCCAAATGCTTCTTGTAGGCAATTTCTGTTACAACTAATATTACTCCAAGGATTTTCCGTGCTGACACTGGAGCATGGAAGCACTTTTCTCTGTCTATTTGATGGAGGCTGCTGAGAGTACAAAACCCTGGCAGACGGACTGGGTAAATCTGTCTGGAAAAGAAAGCACTAAATCCATTCAGGTTTGTATTTCTTAGAAAAAAAGGATTTTTGGAGAAGCATGAAAAACTTTTTAGCTATTCTGTAAGCTTCATCCTAACGTAAGCAATGTGTAAGCAGTGCTATAAGCAGTGTCCAGCTAATGATGCTCTTTAAAACGGAATCATCTGAATGACTATCAACTTGCACATCTTCAGATGAGGTGATTCCTGAGTCACATTTTGTGTTGTATGCATAGCAGCGCTGTTTAAACTTGTTTCCTAAGAAAAAAAAATCAGTATATTGCGTTGAAGGATTTGTGAGTGTGTGTACTAGATTAGCCTTTCTCCCAATATTTCGTTTTTCCTGACGCTGTGATGGCAGTATCACCTATGAAGTTTTAAGAGAGTATGTCTCTCTAGCATGCTGAGAATTTCAAGTATAGAATTGCCCATATTTGTAAAACGGTACTTAACTTGGGTTATAACTGATGGGAAAATACAGCAAAAGCTTCTGGTAATTACTCGGAGAAGTAATGAAGTAACTTGGTTGGACTATTGTGGGAAGAAAAGTAACAAATGTCTATTTGAGCAGGACACAACAGGCTGAGCGGGTTCCAGATGGCCATAGATCTACCCAAGGGGAAAAACAACCAAAAAAAAAATCTCAGTTTTCTAGTGTGTAACCATTATAGATCACCAGTATAAAATCTATAGATGGGAGTGGGGAGAGAGGAACTTCCAATACCTATAGGGAGGGAGGATGCCTTCCCACACTTAATCCCCAGCACTAGAGGGCATCACCGAACAGCTCGGGATATAATGAAATGTCATTGCTCGGTTCCAGTTTTATTCAGACGACGTGAGTGACAACAGAAGCACGTGCTGCTGCTGCACAGTGACAGCCACAACATCTTTTCTGCTCTAAATTATGGGTTCTGATCATGTTCTACCCTGAACCTAGAGTTGCACAGCGTTATTTGGTTGTTTTAAACACATCACTATCTTCACTGGAGGTTCAAAGAGATGTGCAGTTGAAAATAAAACTGGAATCGTTTTTCTGCTTCAATTCATACAGGAAAAAAAAAAAAAGCCTAAATGTGTGTGTGTCAATTCAAAAGGGAAAAAAAGCTCTTTTTATTTTCTATTTTTAGGTTACAGATATGGATCTACTTCACAGCAATTGGACAGGTAATGAAACTATTATTTTAATTTTTTTTAATCTTAGATGTATTAATGGAAAACGGAACAGTCACTTTAATCTCTGGGCTTTTGATGCCTTACAGATGTAGGTGTCCTGAAACACGAAAAGCTTAAGTTAGCAGCTGAACACCACTTGTCAATTGTGCCTATGAAATGTTTAGTACCTTTTTTATTGGGAGTCAGGAGAGCTTGGGGAAATATTGAAGGCAGGTGCAGTGGCTGGCGAAAAGAGTTTCTGAGTTTTCGCCTCTGTTACGGTGGAGCAAGAGAACTGTTTTCAGGACAACTGAGAGTTTTCTTTACCCTAGTGCTCTTAAAGTTCCCTTTTGCGTTATCAGTCATCAACTATAAATTTGAAGAGACTGACTACGTGAAATGAATTCATGCTGCCGTGATTACCAAGAATGTAAAACTCTAGGGTGTAGTTTTGACATTGATGTGAACTAGAATTTACGACTGTGGAATTAAATCTTATGGCATATGGTAACACTATTAATACAAATTTTTCTAGTATGAAAAGGGCTTCAACTCTGACTACTGAAATACTGAAAGAATCAAATAAAAATAATTCACTCTTCCATGACTCATCTTAAGCTTTGTACTTCGACTAGCTAATTTTTCTGTTAATAATCTCCTTCTGGGGGGTGATGTCTTAAAGACCAAAAGTCCAAAATACTTACAGCCTGGTTATATGAATGAACTCATGTCATAAGCAGGTTTATTAAGCTTGAGTCTGTCCTTCTGTGACCTACAGGCAAATGTCATATGCCAGGAAGCAGGACAGAAACAATCCAAGAGGACAACGAAATATTTTTGCATGCTATGTAAGTACTGGAATAGAGAATAGCTAATTCATATGACATGAGTATGATTTTCTTGGTGTGAAATGCTTCACACTGCAGTAGTATTTTCCTCAAATCAGTAAAATCTGTAACCATGTGCTCATGATCATCTCTCTTCGTTGAAAATGAAAGTGCACCATCTATTTCAGTGTCCCTAGAATGAGGCCCTTAAAGAGGTGACCCAAGTACATATTAAAAAGTTTGTTAATTCAAGTCAGAATTCATCCCTTTATTATGTCTGTAACATTAACCACTCTCTTGAGAGTGAAACCTTTTTGCAGGCAGCAAAAAAAGTGTCCTGGTGGAGGGGAGCACATTTAACTGCTCACCATCTACAGCGGGTGGTGCTACAAGACCAATCACTCATGAGGAAAGACGGGATATCACTGCCAGAATTTCACTTACGCTGAAATATTAATACATCAAGCAAACAGCTATCAGAAACTTCCAAAATATCTTGCAATGCACCCATTCTTTTTTCTTAAGTCAGTAATAAATCACCACCTCAGTGTCTGGAAAGTACGTTTTACAGTGATGTTTGGCTTTCCGGCTGGCATTTGTAGTAATTACTGAGGATCACTTAGTGATGGGTTTTCTCTGTCACGCTGCAGGTCGCATATCGAAGAGCCCTTCCCCTCGTAAGTCAAACATAAACCAAGGTTTTGATGCAGCCATTGCGTGTGGGAGGCAGCTCTGGTGGCGAAGGAGACGTGGATCACAACTGTGGGTAGCATTAGGTGGAGATGGAGAGAAAGAAAACAGATGCTCTAGCACTGAGAACCATTACCAGATGTTAAAATGTCACTTCCTTCTGACATATTTAATTTCCTAATGTTTTCTTTACAAAACTGCGTTGTTGGAGTGATGCCACCCCTCGTGATTTCCTGAGGTATATTTAGGTTTGCTTAGGGAAGAGTTTTATAAGCACTTCTCTCCATGTAGTAGCCTGAAGGTTTTGTAGGTTTCAGTGTGTAACATCCCAGCTGACAACAAAGACACCAAAACAGAGAAGACAAACTTGAGTGTCTCTTGCACACTGGTTGCTGAAATGTTCCCAATGCCACAAACCAACTAGTGAAAATCTCAGCTCCTCTCAGTGCAGTAAATACGTTGTGGGGTTTTTTTCTCCTTCCAGACAGAGTTGCTTCTGTTGAGCACAGCTCTCTTCTTTTAGCTGTTTAGCTGCGTCAGTGCTTCCAGCAGAGCTGGATTGCCCAAGAGTCTGGCATTTCAAATTCTATATGTATTTCTATCCCCTACAGTTAAGCCGATGTGACAGAATAAACTCTGTCCTCAGTTATAGTGTGGTTCCTTATTTTGGATAAGCAAAGTTTCTCTGACCAACAACAATGAACTACGTGTCTTCTATTGTTTAATATCATGTTTTGTAACTTCAGTAGAATTTCACGAGGCTGAATTGACTGATTGCTCCTACACAGGTTTTACGCTTTTGGTAGCCAGTGAGGTAAATGAAGTGGTTCACCGCGGTGATGTGGTGAAAAGAGGGGTTTTTTTGACTGAAATGGTAGGTATTGCTCTATTGATACAAGAGTCTTGCTATGACCATACAAAAGAAAAAATATTTTTTTCCCCCCATAAAAATAGTTGCAGGAAACTACAAACAAGGGTACACCTAATGAATGTTATTAAGGTTGCAACATCAAACCCCTGCGCATTAGACGATGGATTTACCATAGCCTTAATAACTCTAATGACTGGATGCTCTTGCGTTGCTTATATTCACACAGTTATTACATATTCATTACAACTTTTAGAAATTTTTAACATAGAATACGTCTACGCCAAGAAATAATTGATGAGGTTAGTTATAGTTGATTAGTTTCTTACTAATCATTGATTGTAAGTCAATCAGAGGCTAGGCACTCTGCTTCTAAGTTTATTACTTAATCCTCTGTCTCCCTCGTGTCACGCAGAAGGATCTAAAACTCAAAAAGTATCTGCTTGTTTTGCGGGGGGTTAGAAAGCATTTAATTGTGTTAATTAGTTAATCAGTCACAGTATCCATTAATTTAGCAGCTGAACCCGTTCGTGCCATCCCCACAACTTGTTCCTTGTCCTCCACCCTGGGTGGGGAGGGGGAAAAAAACGCGACCACCACTCACCGAAGGAATTTATTACCGACCAAAACGGGGGTTTGAGGCACAGCTGGGGAAAACCAGAAGCCGTTGATGTGCGTGTGCAAGCGGAGGAGGCCCCGCAGCACCGGGGCCGCTTTTCCGCGGTTCTCCGGGCTCTCCGGGGCCGCTTTTCCGCGGTTCTCCCGGCTCTCCGGGGCCGCCTTTCCCCGCTCCCCGCCCCCGGCTGCCCGGGCCCGGCCCCGCCCGGCCCCGCCGCTCCCCGGTAACCAGGAAGCGGGCGCAGGAAGCGGCCCAGGCAGGATGGCGGGCGGCGGCCCGGCGGTGAGGGCAGCCCGGGGAGGGACGGGGGGTGCCGTTGGAGGGAAGGTGGGGGTCTGTGGCTTTTCCAGGCGTGCTGTGGGGTGCCCTTGCCCTGTAGAACCCGCTCGGTTGTCATTTCTGGTGTAAAAGGGTTGCTGTGGGTTCGGGTGTTGTGTGGGGAGCAGCTCTGTGAGGTGTTTAATGTGTTTGTAGTTTCGCCTGATAGACCGTAACTACATCCCTTAGAGTTATGGAATCGTTTGGGTTGGAAGAGACCCTGGGGGTCGAGTCCAACCGTAACCTAATCCTAGCACTAAACCGCATTCCTGAGGACCTCGTCTAAACATCTTTTAAACCCCTCAGGAGATGGTGACGCCACCATTTCTGTGGGAAGCCTGTTCCCACAGCCCTTTCCCTGAAGAATTTTTTTCCTAATATCCAACCTAAACCTTCCCTGGCACAACTTGAGGCCATTTCCTCTCATCCTATCACTTCTTCCTTGGGAGCAGAGCCCGACCCCCCTGGCTCCAAGCTCCTTTCAGGCAGTTCAGAGATCAGAAGGTCTCCCCTCAGCTCCTGTTCCCCAGGCTGAGCCCCCAGGTCCCTCAGCCGCTCCCATCACACTTGTGCTCCAGCCCCCTCACCTCGTGCCCTCCCATGTCCCTGTGACAAATATAAGGATTATTCTTTGTCAGTTGGTTTCAACTGCGCTTTAAATTAACTTCCTTATTTGCATTAATGCAACTCGAGAAGTAGAGCCTGTGCGTCTGGTAGAGAGATGCAATGTAGTGTATAAATTATATTTTGCTAACCAACAGTGTAAGAACCATTGCCATGGGCCTCACCGACCTCACGTGCGCAGCTGCCATAACGCCCACGGGGATACAGATCTGCCGGTGCTGCGAGGACCGTATCCCATCGTTGAAGACCCCAGCACCTGTGACATTGTGACGGCCACACAGTAAGTACACGTGTCTCTGTGTCTGCAAAATGTTGAAATAGTTGGGAGTGTCCTCCAGTGTGAGCCACGTTCCTTATTTTTACCAAGGCAAATTTTACAGTTTCGCTTTCTCCATGTAGTGAAAGAAGGAGGATCACTCAAAGGTACTATTGTAAATACTTCTATCATACATAATTCTATTTCAACTAGGTTTGTTAGGTAGAAAATTCTACCTATCAAGACTCAACCCAATTCCTTTTGCAAGACTTGCATTAAGTGCAATGTGGAATTTGATCAAGCAGGAACTGCTGGGTGATGCTTGTTGAGATTTACATTAGCGTGTGGATGTCTCTAAACTGGAGGATATTTAACAAATAATAAGTAAACTGATTTTTTTTTTTTTTTTTTCTCGTTTAAGGTATGGACTATTAGACCGGTGCAAAGAACTGGTAGAAGCAGGATATGACGTTCGACAACCAGATAAAGAAAATGTGACTCTTCTTCACTGGGCAGCGATAAACAACAGACAGGAGCTGGTTAAGTAAGTTCTGGAGCACTTGTGAAAATAGCACAAGTGTTCTGCCACTGCTGTTTGTAATCACTTTGTTGCTATTATACAAAGGAACATGATGCTTGAGAAGAAAAGCATAAAATTAAAATTTTAATCCAGTTACCTTTGTGAAAATGTCACCGAAAGGTACAGTTACCACAGTTTCTTTATATGGAAAATAATGTACGTGAAGTCATTAGATTTTCTGGGTTTGGTTTGTTTAAGAAAGATTAAAACTTATTTTATAAGTGCCTTGCTAGTTATTACATTTTTCCTTTAACATTTTGTCAAAACATCGTTCTTTACTGCAAAAATACTCTTGTCCATTTGCTTCTCTAGTTAATTTTTTAAAATTGTGAGTTATTTACTATCAGAGCTGTCTTATACTTAGTGTAATGTTTTAATGTTTTATTATGTCAATTCTTAATGGTATTGCGTTGCTGGTTTACAGATACTATATTTCCAAAGGTGCGATAGTGGATCAGCTGGGTGGAGATTTGAATTCAACTCCCCTTCACTGGGCCATTAGGTACGCTGCTTCCAACTACTCATTGTAAACCTGGTAGTATTAACAGTTGTATTTTGTGTAGCACAGCAGTGGGCGTCTTAAATCAAAGGTACGTATTTAGTATAATTTTCTGATCTAAACTTTTAATTTTTTTTAAAAAGTAACTTCCTGAGTAAAAACACAAGAATCTGATTGGAAATTTTTTTTGAGGCGGGGGGTATCTATGGGAATTATTAAGGTGATGCTTTCATTAATATTTCCAGCTTTTTTGTCATCTCTATAGTTTCATTCCGTATATTGTTACAGACAAGGACACCTGCCTATGGTCGTGTTGCTGTTGAAATGCGGAGCGGATCCCACTCTCATCGATGGGGAGGGATACAGCAGCATTCATTTGGCAGTGCTGTTTCAACACATGCCCATCATAGCTTATCTCATAGCAAAAGGCCAGGTATGTTGGTGATGCCCCAAGTCTTGTTTTCTACTTAAGAGTAGCTGCCTGTGCATACAAAACATTTCAGAATTAACTATTTTATTTTCGAGATGATAAGCAGGTATTTCACAACTATTTCCCCGTGCCATAAGTTCAGAGAAGCTCAGATTATTTTTTTAAATATATATTTTCAATACTCTCTCCTGTTCTTGTTGTCCATATACAATTCAGAGTGTTTAAGGAGAGTTATTTAAGGCTATACAGATTTGTGGTGCTGTAAAAGCAACAACTGGCTTTTGAACGTGTTAACAAAACATGATAACAAAAAGCATTTTGAACATGATAACAAAAAGCAGTGAATGGAGTGTATACACCATGAAGTATTTACTATTTGGTTACAAATTTGTAACTAATAAATGTTTTTAGCATACCTATCTTCTACTAAAAAATCGAAGTGATTAAACATTTCTTTTAAGTAGATTTGCTCTTATGTAATGATGAGTGGGGAAGAAGGAAATGTCTACTGTGAAAAGAAGGAAGATTAGGTAACACAAGTTACACATTTAAATAATTATGTGTTGAGATACATAATCCTTTTTTGTTGTTTTAATGAACCAGTTTTATGTACTTGGACATTCTGGTAGGTACCTCTGTTTACACAAGGAGGATGGTTAACATTTCTTTCCAAGCTACATTCTATTTACAGTATTTTTGCGCAAAAGAGGACAAGAAATAGAGTTAACACGATTCCCTTAAAAATACCCTTAGTGAAGCCTCAACATATTCTGAAAGGAATGACATGCAAGACTCACATGGGGGAAAAAGAAAACGTTTAAATGCGTGTTGGCTTCTTTGCTGGTATAATTTGTTCTCTTTCCTGTACTGCAGTGAAGCTCAACCAGTGGTACAACTGCAAATCTGACCATTTAACTCTGTTTCCTGAAGTCACTGGTAATTACTTGCTTATTATCTTTTTCTTAGAACATAGACACAACAGACCTCAATGGACAAACAGCTTTAATGTTAGCAGCCCAAAAAGTGATGGGGTAAGTAGTGAACAACTTGGAAGCTGTTTTGTCGTATCCAAGAAGCACTGAGGTGAATTTTTTATGGAATCTTTTGTTCAACTGACATTCCTTTCCCTTTTACTTGTGCTAAAATATGCAGCACTTCAGAGATCAGGAGTTACGAAGCAGCTAATTGGATATAGCAAAGAAAGTCAAAAGAATTTCTTAAAGAAGTTCAGGTTTGCGGCTGAACCGGTTGCAGTGTTATTGTGCTTTCCCTCAAATTAAGATAAATGGAGGTGGACACAGTAAAATGCATTTAGAATAAATAAAATGTGGAGATGTAAGCTTATCTACAGCGTTGTAGGAAGATAAAATCTGTGTATATACCTCGTATTTGTTAAAATGGTGAGATAACATAGTCTGGAGAAAAACCTTCAGGGCAGGTCCTGAGTTATTAATATGAACTTGGAACTGTCGTTAATTATCTTGTTCTGAGACAAGGCATTGAGTGCCTGCCGTTTTTTCTTGTATGGGCACAGTGTTTTTTAGAAGGTGTTCAAAAATTTCATCTCATCTGTAGATCATCTTCTATTCATTAACTTTTACGCTTTATTTTCATCTAGACCAGAACCCACGAGATTTCTCTTAAAGTTTAACCCCTCTCTCAATGCTGTAGACAATGCTCAAAAGAATTCTGCGCTGCACTGGGCAGTCACAGCTGGAAATCTCAGTGCAGTGGATCTGTTGCTGGAAGCTGGTGCCAGCCTGGACATCAAAAATGCCAAGGTACGTTTCCTTCGTATTTCATTCTTTGTGGCATGAATGTATGAAATGAATCCCCTTCCCCCCTGCTTTTTTTTTTTTTAATTGGATGTTTTCTATTTCAAAACATTGTCGTGAGGAGCAACAACCTTGGCCAGATTTTTTAAAATAACAGTGTCTGGGGCTCCAGACTCTTAAAGACTTTAAAAAGATGTGTATGTCATGCTATGAAACCAGTGTTTGACAATGCCCGTTTGCACGTTCAAAAGGGATGGTCATATATGAAAGCCTCTGTCCTAATATTTGTAGAAACTGATAGTGAGAAGTATAAATGTCGAAAGTTTCAATTCCTATGCCTACACAGATGCACTGTGTGTGGTTATTCAGGGTTTGTGCGTTAAGCTGTGCAGCTTTTCCACCTGCCACTTCTTTTTATTCACACGTGTGACTCTTAGGATATCACTGTTGGGTTTTAAAAAGTTAACGTAATACTGAAAGGGAAGGTTTCTTCTTTAAGCAGGTAATATTCTAGCAGATAGTTTAGTGTTTCAGGTTGTTGGTGACAGTCCAGCCCAGAACTCAAATGGGTGCCATCTGTTTGCAAGCGTTAGTTTTTAGAACTACAAAGCACTGGATTAAGCGTGTTGAAACTCTGAATTCAGCTTACCTTTGCCTTAAATAAAACAAAAGGGAGGGGCAGGGAAGCAATTGTCAAGTTATTGTTGTTTTACCTGGGTTTATTTCTCGCTTCTGTTAAAAAAAGAAAATGTTTATGTGTTAAATGCATAGAGACATAAATATTTCTGTTGTTAAAGGGAGAGACACCGCTTGACCTTGCCTATCGAAGTCAGGATCACCGCATGGTTTATATGGTGAAAGAGGAGGAAAAAATCAGAAGCAGAAAAAACAACAGGTTACTGAAAATAGTAGAGAAATATGAGGTAATTTCACGGGTAATAATGGAAATAAAGCTACAGCATTCTGTGTTTAGAGCAATACACAATTTAACTCTTTTCTAACAAGAGCATCTTTTAAAGTTTCTGAAACTGGGTGCAAAAAATAAAATTATTTAAAGGCACACAGCAGTGGTTTGGGTGGGAGTGTCATTTCCCCCCCCTTTTATATATTGATGTGTCACTTGTCGTACGTACCTTGAGTCTTTCAGCATTTGTTATTACGTTACCTGAACACTTTTGAAGTAAGTCCTGTCCGAATACTTTGTCATATTTTACCAATAATTGCTTTAACAGCTCCTCCTGCTGTTGGCGTCTGTTTTGACATGGATGTGGGCCGTAGGATACATCATGGACTTAAGTTCTGATTCTTGGCTTTTGAAAGGAGTTCTGCTTCTCCTGCTCTGTGGGATGGCTCCGCTTATGAGGTTTGTGGCTTTTTCTCTCCTTATGTGTGTTTATTTGTTATAGATGCCATATAAGCTATATGATGCGGCATTCTTTTCAGAGTTTAGTGTCACTTGGCATCAAAAATACCTCCTGAGAAGTGGTTGCAGGGTGTGTGAAGGATTTAAATGATGAATGGCCGTAGAAATTAAATGTCTTCAGGTGTGCAAAATAATAGGTTCTCATCACCGAAGGATTTGAGAAAACGCTAAAGTGTTCAAGTAGTCTGTTAATTATTTTTTACCATTGATAGTGTTATTGAAGGTGTGCACCTGCTAGACACTGAGATATCTGTGTACAACACTCAGAAATGTGGGTTTTCTTTATTTTCCTTCCGCATTTGTGACACAGAATGAGTTTTCATGAACCATTCCCTCCCATTCTGCTCCCCAGACACCCCAGTGTTTTCCTAAGTTGTTTCATGGATCTCTTACTTTCTTCAGTGGTTACTGCAACAGCAAATGTTCCTTCAAGTGGCCAATGCTATCAGTGTGCTAACACACAGAGATCGCGCTTTTCACCTGCTGCTACAGCACTTCTGGTACATAATATTGGGCTGGGACAGAGCCCTCTTCAGTTTTATTTTTGCATTGTTAACCACCTGGATAAAAAAATGCTTTTGAGTGACAGTTCTTGATTGCTTTAAGAGGTAATTGAAGTATACAGTGTGCATGAAGTGCTTAAAATAACGAAACGGATAGTTTATACTCAATGGAGTTACATTTTAAATACATTTTTTAAGACGACTTTTTTCTTTTAATATTCTTTCAGGCTATTTGTGGGGCTCAAGAATCTGCGGTATCTTCCCGCAGCATTTCTGCTAAATTCTGTTTTTTGGATGTCCGAGACCTGGTTTTTCTGGTTCCTGCCTTATATCCTTTAGACTCGAGAAACTCTCCATACAGTTCCTAGTCAATCTAAGCCTGGTCACGCAAGTAGTGAAGAGCGGTCCTAGATTATTCCACGTGATTGTTCGTGTCTGTCAAGATTGGTTTATTTCCATTAGTCAGGGATGAAATAACTTTGAGTTTAATTTAAAGTTATATACAGGCTAAAAATCTGTACGTTCTTTTGTCTTTAGCAGATATTTGTGTACAGTTTGGAGCTATTTCTAACGTTACTGGAATATCAATATGAAAATGTCTTTGTTATAAACCTAATTGTCTCTGTTACCATCTCAATGTGACTCTAATCTTCCCCATTGAGACTCATAGAATAATGTATTATAGCATGTAGTATAACTGGATAAGACATGCATTAATAATCGTTTTCAAAGCATCTCCTCTTTCTGCAATGACAAGGGTTTGACGGTTAGTGGTATTCGTGCTTCTGCTTTTAAAAACACCATCACCCTCCCCACACCCAAAAAAACAGGGAACAGATGTCATGTCCCTCCAAAACAGATGTTCCAGTCTGTCATCTTTCTTTATTCACAGGTTATGCTCCATCCTCGGTGTCCAGGATGTTAATTTCTAACTTTCGTTTACTTTCTTCAAGGATGTTTTGCAGTGATGAGAACAAAAACATTTGAGTAGTTTACACTCGCTTTTCAGCGCCCCTGCTCTTTTGTTACGTGGTGGGCATCTATTTATTTATTGATTAAGTTTTGTGAAAAGGCCTTTAGGGGGATACTTAGAACTGTAAATAATGTTGTACTAAACCAGCTATAATATGTTGCCACGCAATTTTAATTAATTTTTAATTACTTCATCCTCTAAGTGGCATTTTCTTTTGTACTGTTCCCAATTAAGATATTCCTAATAGAATTATCAGGATTAACTTCGATGAACTGATCAAGTATATTCCCTCGGGGAATACATGCATATGCTTGTCTAAATGAAAATCATGTTATTCAGTGTTCCATTGTGAAGCTTTAAGGTTTCCTTGGTGTCATCTAAATTAAAAGAAAAGAAATGCCAGTGATAGGGGATTGAGTGAGACTTTGCTGAAGATGGTGAGTGTAGCGATGTTCTAGAAGGCCCAACCATAGCTTGGTGAGATGGACAAGTGGATAGTTTTCCATTTCACTATCCGACCCTTTTTCTCATTAATGTGTTTTCCTTCTGGAACCAGTCACAGATCAGAGTGTTAGAAAAGTGTTTGGTATTTTATTTACCTTATATCTGTCAAACTGTTTCTCTAGACTGAACAAAAGGACTCTGATCCTTGTGGGTCCCTTCCAACTCGGGATGTTTTATGCTTCTAAAATCTACCCGTTCTAATTAAGAACTACTCTCAGCTTTAATAAAACAACAGAAGTGCAGATAGACCAGCAGTATTCACAAAAAATGCGCCGTCCTTTTGACCTATAAGTGCACACGCTGCAATTGCATCATTACAAAACATGGCTATAAGACTGGTAATATCACTGGTATTTTGTAATTTATCATCTTGATTTTAATTAGAGCTATTTGCAGTGGTTTTAGTTCGTAAGACAAAGCAATTGTGAGGTTGCAGTACTGTTTTTTTAAGATTTATTCGCACCATGCGGTTTATATAGTGGCTGGATGGTCACTGGAGACAGAATCCTAATGGCTGTACAGCCTCTCTTGTGTAACAATAATGTGTCTGCTAGAGAACTTGTAGCAAATAAATAGATGTAGTGGTATAAAAATATATTCCTTAACCTGAATATTACATGTAACCAATGCAATTCTAAAAATCGCTGTCATGTTCAGCATGGCGGGTTTTCTTTATTATTTCTATAAAACCTGGAGAACTGATCCTGGATACATTAAGACTTCAGAAAAAGAAAGAAAAGAGGTAGGTGATTCCGTAGAAACAAATGGAATGGCTGACCTGGTGCAACGCATGGTTTTGTTTTCATGTGCAGCTTTGTTCAACTTGAAAGTGGTGAAATACTCTTGGTTCTTTTAAGAGTTTTTAGTTCTGACATGGAACAACACTTTTTTTCCACTAGTGGTGGTTTCCTTGTCTTCATCATTCCTCGCCTCCATCTTCCTGTTGAAACGTGAGCTTTGGCCAAACATCACACAGACTCACACCACTCGTGTTATCTGCGATATGAATTCACATAGACCTGCACTTAACAAGTAGAAATGTTGTATGGTTTCCAATCCAGTTGTCTGAGGTTGGAAAGAGATATTCACAGTGCTTTTCTACAATTCTCCACGCTCATAAACCATACCAAGGCTAGAAATGGCTTGAATTTTGTCGAGTGCTTTGAAGATGCCTACAGTGGTTTGATTTTTGTGCTCATCGTGTGAATGAGAAACCATTTCCCAGCTTTATTTTAGAATGGCAAAAAGAAATCGCAGCCAGCCAGTCAGCAGAGAACTTAGCATTTGCTTTCCCCGAGCTGTGGATTAAGGAAGGTCTCTTGTTTGTGATGTCTTTGCTCTCCATGAGGTTATATTTCTTCGGTCTGTCAGGGAGGATAAACCGCAATTTTAACTTGTTGCCACAGGACTAGTAAACATTGTCTGTCTGGTACTCATAAAGGAACAGTAAATACAGCAGCTCTCCTCATCCCTCTGAACTCCGACTGTATCAGGGGTACCTTGTACCTTAACACCATCTCATTTTTTTAAGAATACGTTTCATTCGTGTTATTTATGAATTTTGGCACCATAGAGATACTTTTCTGAATAATCCTGCCTGGGTGAAGTTCCATTAATCTTTGCTGATTTATGTTTCTCCTGGACCTTTTAAATAGCGATTACTTATTTCCGTTGGTGCTTGGCATTCAAAATGCTTAGGAACTGCGAAAAGGCCTAATAGAAAAATCCTCACAGATCCCCTGCAAGTGTGATCCATACGCAAGCACAGATCCCTTTGTCTTTCAGAACATTGTAGCTCTCGCAGAAGCAGGGTGCTTGGACTTCAGAACATTTTGCACGTCGTGTCTTGTAAGTGAGGCTTTGGTATTTGTTTTCTTTTTGAACGCGGCTTTTACTCAGTACTGCTGTCAAAAAACCTTTTCCTCGTTGCTTCCCATGCAAGAGTTACTTGCGTGGTTTGTTCTCTGTTACTTAGATTTCTTTCTTCTAGAGAAACGCTTTGAGATCCTGGGACTCTAATCTTAATAAAATAATAATAATCATTTCCATCTCTTTTTTTTTTTTGGTAAAATTAAGATGTATAGTTCTCATCTGTGTTCTGAGGTCTGTTATACAGTAATTGTACAAAATATGGTGGTGACCATGACCCGGTGCTTTAAGCTCTCAGCAAAACAGCTGCTTTTGCTCTGACTGGATTATTTTCCCTCATCCCTAACTAGGTCCGGAAGCCCGTGAGGTCCGTGCATTGCCTGGCGTGCGATTCCTGCGTAGCCAGATACGACCAGCATTCTGTGTGGATCGGACAGTGCATAGGTGAGACTGTTTGTTTTATCCCGTTTGAAAATACCACCTGTTGCAGAAATAACATTTCTCTCCTTGGAGAGAGAGCACACCTGATACAAGAATACACAGATGATACTGAAGGGCTCGCTGATCCGTGCCAGAGGGAAATTAGTTTGATGGCAAAGAGAAAGGCAACAAAAATTAGTGAATGCATGGAGTAATCTCCCTAAAAGTGGAGACCAAAAAGCCTGGGACTCTTTTATTTTGAGAGAAGAAGAAACAGAGCATATGATTGAGACTTAAAAAAATATTTAAATGGTGGCTAAAGTGTGTGCAGGACTGTTAGTTAACGAAGTTCATCACACTAGAACTAGGGGAGACTCAATGAGAATAAAAATTGGATTTAAAATAGGTGAAGGAGAAGTGTCTACGTGGCAGGCAGTGAAGTTTTGGTGCCTGCTGCTGTAAGGGTTTGCAGATACTGGCAGCATCAGAACGTCCAGGAAAGAATTAGGCAAACTTCCATCTCATTGCCGGTGATGCTCAAGATGGAAAGGTTACAGCTTTACATCTGGAACAACATGTTTTTAGCATATTCCTTTGCCAGTAGCTCTTTTTGTAGTGTTGAACAGTTGGGAATGTTTTCGCAGCGTTTGCTGTTTACAAGACATCCTTCTGATGCGGCATTTCAAAGCTTTGAGCAATGCTGATTGCAATTTAAAGAAAAATAATTGTATATCTTCATGTAACCGTTTCTCTGACAGAAGCCTGCTTTTTTTTTTTTAAGCGTGTGTTTGCAATTCTGAAGCACGCAAAGGTCAAACAATTAAATTGAATAGCTTAGATTTCTCAGTCGTATGAGACAATTGTACCGTGTTTGAGGAGAGCTGTGGTTGCATAATTAGTCCTCATCGAGCTAAACCAACAGAAAGTACAAGCTGAAAAAGAGGCAAATCCTCATTGGCTTTGTCAGAACGAAGTCTGTTATATAAATTGGGATGGCTTACAGGAGACAAGTGAGAAAGATCAGCCTTGTCAAACCCTCTTGAGGACAGCAGAGGTAATAAGAAGTGGCTTTGATTCTTTTTATTCATATTAAGTTTAGGGTTTATTCAGTTTATGCAAATACTGCTGAATTTTAAAATGTCTTTTTTTTTTTTCCTTGCTTCAAATTCAGGCGTTGGGAACCATCGTTACTACCTATTGTTCCTGTTTTTCCTGACTATGACGGGTGTCTGTCTGCTTTATGGAACTCTTCTGTGTATGTATCCATGAATTGATTTGAATTTAGCCTTCAAGGATGTCTGTGTATAACCTTTATTTTTCAGCGTTTTGTTCCCAGCAAGTCTAATTCTACCTGCATAAATGGTGGCATATTTCAGCAGTGATTGTATTTTCTAATTTTGTCTTGAAATTCAAATACATCATCACTGTCTTGGGTCAAATATCTGCCTATGTTGTGTTGAACTAAGATACAGCTCTAGTGGGACGTCCATTGGAAAACACAATATCAGCAAACATTTTTGTTAGAGATGAAACAGGGAAGCCGTGTGGAGGAAGGTCAGGTTACAGGTTCTAGTCTGGATACCCTTTACTACAATAGAAAATAAGTTTGTAAATACATTATTGCAAAGGCTTTATTGATTTTTGTTATTTGGAAATATTTATATTGAACACCTGCAGAAGTTTATTCTTGTTTTTAATGTAGTGATAACTTTGAAAAGAGGAGACTTGTATGTTTCATTAATAAATCCAACCTATTACTTCAGAAAATTTTTAAAATTCTTGGAGGAGAGAAGAGAGCCGTTACAATATTTCCGGAGGATGAAATAACATAACAGTAACCTTTCAAATAAAAGACAGAGGGAGTTAATTTATTTTATATTGCTTCACATTATATTGAAACGAAGCAATATTCTACGTAGAGCGAAGTGAACCAGCCGTGGCAGCGAAGGACACAGGCTGTGAACATGAGCTGCTTTCCTGTGTTTCGGTGGTATTCTTACAAATGCAAAAAGCAAACGATTTTCTCCATTTCCCATGTGTGAAGGAACATGGGAGGAGAAACCTCTTCATTGTTCTGCTGCTACAGAGGCAAAGAAAAGTTGCTCTGCTTTGAGTGGTGTTGGTTGGTTTTTAATAGGTTAAATATATATGTTGTAGGCCTTAAGTATCGCTTGAGAAATTTACAGAAGTTGGATGTTCCAGTTTATGTCCACATAGTAGTGGTAAAACACTTCCTTGGCATTGTCAACATCACATCTTCTTTTGCTGATGATGCTGTTTAAGATAAGCAATAAATTCTTGCCCTAAAACTACAAAGAAGCACAAAGCAGAATTTCAGAAATCTTGACGATGAGAGTTGGTGACTTATTTCAGTATCACTAATTAAATTTTTAAAAGTACTTGGTCAGTGCCTTGAGCGTTCTTTCTGTGGATTATGAATGGATAATGTAAAGATGTTGCAGCCAGAACAGCAAGCAGCCGCATATCTATGTGGGTGCTTTTAAGTGGTAATGTGATACATTAAACGTGGGTTTTGTAGAGCGTATTGCCGTGGAATAGTCATTCCACGCAAATAATCTTTGTTCAGCTCTGAAGTGGCCTGCAAACATAATTAACTGGTCATGTGTCTCGTCAGATTGGACAAAGCATTGCCCGACGAGTTATCATCAAGATGGACTGTGGACGTTCTTCACGGAGATAATTTGTTGTTCTCCGTGGGTTTCCTACTTCTCTGTGCTCACCCATTTTCACACTATGTGGGCGTCCTGGGGGCTGACTGTTCAGCTTTATCAGGTATTGTTTTGCTTCATTTTATGCTCTTTAAGATTTCTCACATGAAAACTTTTCTCTGGATGATTTGCTCCCGTAAAAACTTCGTGCCTGCTTTTCTTGACTAAGTAATGTCACACCTAAGTGATTTTCTTAAATCTCAGGTCAGTCCTTTAAGTTTCATGGGTACTTGTGCACTCAGCATTCCCATGTTAAAAGTAGGATTGCAGCTTGCAAATCATTCCTATAAGCGAGTTCTGGGTTTCCTACTCATCAAAAATTCCAAAACTGTAAAAGATGCAGTTAAAGTCAAGAAACTTATTTATATAATTTATACATTTATATTTAGAACTGGTATTACTCTCCCCAAAGTAGCATTTTGTGTACAATTAGTCCTGAATTGAAAATTCTATGGCAGAGCTCAGCAGTGCATCATTAGACTGTATTAAATCCCATTACTACAATAAAGAGATGTTACCTGGATTTTATCCTGATGAGAACTGTCAGATTTCCCATTTGTTTTTCTCAGAGCTTGGCTGTGCAAACAAGCCTGAGAAGAGCTGTCTTAAACCAGCGAGGAAACAGCTTGTTTAGCAGCTTTTAGGAAAGATGTGTCATTTTAATGTGTGCTAAGCACATTGAGCTAAAGACTTGTTTTCCATCTTGTTTGATGGAAATTTTTAGGTTTTTAAATGTGTACTGCTAGATTTCTGAAACGTCCAGACACTGGGGAGAAAAAATGAAAGGACTCTAGGTAGGATTTTTACAGTTAAATACTGTGTTTTGTACACAGTCATTTGTAACCATACTGCTTTATGATATTTAGTGTGTCATTCAGCAAAGCAACCTTGCAGCCATTTATAAGGGCTTAAAAGATTTATGTTGGTTAAAAAAGGAATAGGTAAGCAAAAATGCGGAAAAAACCCACATAAATCTCGTGAAACTCAGTGGAAGAAGGCGTGGAATCTAGAGAATGAAAAAGTTATTGCTGAGTCTCTGACATTACTTCATCTTTTTTGCTAAGCTGCTTTGTCTTTTCGGGGGGGTTCTTTTTCTACCAACTTGTGTAGTGGCACAGAGACCAGGTCTGAGGAGACAGCTGCTCAGCTGCTGTAGAACTTGTATTTCTACCGACATTTTTAAAAGTACAGTCCTTAGTCTTCCCAATTAATCTGCCTTCTCAGTGGAAATGTGAATGTTACAGCTTGCTGGCTTCTGTTTCAGTCCAAGTGACATCTAAAAACATACTTTTCGGTTGTTAATTATGGCAGTAGTTACTTATTTGTTAGATGCGGCCAACATCCTTCCCTTCTCAGTGATATCTTTTGGTATCACCAAAATCTGAATTTGTGACGCTTGCATTTTAACCGTTACTTCCATTTTCCTTTCCGTAAGATTGCGTTCTTGGGATTGACCTCGCATGAGAGAATGAACCTGAGAAAATCTTGTAAACATCCTATTTCCCTCAGGAGAACCCCATACAAGTGAGTATTAGTGAACGGTATGTTTTAAGCATCTGCCTCTTCAACATCAATTTGCTTCGCTACTTCATAAATGCGAAAAAGCGGTGGTCTGTGGAGGTTCTAGTCGTGCCTGAGTTGTGCCAAGAGGAGAAAACAGAGCTTATTTTCCTTGCTGAGAACTTTCTTTGCCCTAGAAAATCAAGAGCTGGCCTAAGAGCTGCTGAGGTTCTGCATGGCCACATGTATAGGAAAAAGATGTGCCCAAATCAGTGCACAGCTCTAATCAGCAGGTGCTGGTTTGGGGGTGAGGGGTGTTGTCCTTTAATTTGTTCATCAGTGTCTATTCTGTAGATTCAGAAAGAATTAAGGTACGAACCGGCCCCTTCCTGACTTCTCTTGCAGAATTTAGCAGAGAAACTGGTACGGAGGTTTCCCTGTTGCACACAAAGTCTGTGTTTCCTCACAAGTCCTGGCAGATGAGATCTTACTGACTTCTAAATATTTGAGTTGAACTTAATCTCCTCTCACTCCTAAATGTGGTGCAGGTTGTAGAAGTTCAAAGGAACAACGCTCAATAGAGAACTGTCCTTAGATTCCTTCTCCCAGGGCTGTCGTCACTGGCAGCTTTGTATCTTAAGTGCTGTCTCTGTGAACGTGTCTTTTTGATGCCTGGTAGGTTTATTAATGGATATTTCTCTCATTTTCAGTCTTGGATGCTTCCAGAATCTTGCAGACTTTTTTCAGTGCAGTTGCTTCGGTATGTTCAAACCCAACGCAGTTGACTGGACCAAGCAGTACAACCTCTTTCATCTGGCAAAGGAGAAAAATGTTCATTCTGTATGAAGTTTGGTTTCATTTCTAAAACGGTTGAGCTGAAAGCTAAATAAAACTGGCCCTTTTGTTAATCTTTACAAATTCTTCTGAAGTTGCTTGTTTTTATTTTTATCACTGTTTCAAATATTAAACCTGTGTTGCATAAGCTACAGCAGGTTTGCGTATGGAACAATCACTATATGTTTGTGCATATATAGCTTGAACTGAAACTATTTGAAATTTTATGTGCTGACACTAAGAATATATTTTTAAAGGTAAGTTTTTAGGGCAGAGTTTCAAAACCATGTTGGTACCCTTTGCTTTATTTTGGAGATAATAAAAGAAAACTACATTTAAAAATTAAGGGGAGTGTTCATGTTTTAAAATTCAGTATTACAATTATCCTATAATGTTATTGCTTATGTTGTGAAAACCTCTACTAAGTCTTTGCATTTGGAGGGTTTACATGTAATAAAATAGAGCTTTCATGCTTCTAAGTGTATTTTTCCAGACCAAAATTGATTCGAGGGGTATGTGACCAGTGAGGTATTTTAAGAACAGGTAAGTATAAAACCATAAGAAGACTGACTCTTTGTCTCACATTTTGCATGTGTATATGCGCTGTTAGTGTATGAAAATGGATAAATTGATGCTGGAAAATTGCAATGTGCATAAAGAGAGGGAATCAGACATGAGGCTGGAGTAGCCAGCTGGGCAGTGTGGGGTTGAATATAAGTCAGAGTGGGGTAATAATGAAAACTACCGGGGAAACAGATCAAGATCAGAAAATTAAAGTTAAATATCATCTAGAACAGGTAACGTAAGAGTGAAGTAGGGTAATGAAACACAATTCTTATAGTTAAGAAATGAGGGATTTAATTCATCTCAGTGAAATGCGTTTATCTGCGACATTGTAGAACAAAAGCACAAACAAATTCAAGTAAAAATAATGTGAAGCGGTATCAGTACTTTATTGTAGCTTGAAAAGATACAGTAACAAAACTTACAACACTGTATTCTATGAAACTGTTGTTTTTCTTCAGAAATACCTCAAGAGAAAGAATTTCAAATCCTTTTTAATTGTCTCAAAATGGGTAACATCTGTTTTGCCATAACAGGAATAATGTTGACATGTTGAAAACACCACTAGGAGATTGATAGAAATACAGACATTACACAACATTCGGAACCAAGGAAAATACAGCCTAAATTGGAACACTCCATAAGGTATCTCTATCTTAACGGGACGGTAAGCTGAGTCTAAAATTCTAAAGTGTGGTAAATACTAGTTTAAGAAGCAACAGTGTTCCATAAGGATTTTTGGCCTTATTTACTGTACAACAAACATGAATCTAGTTTCATTTAATCTAATTTTATTAATGTCACTGTACCTTTTTTAAGCTATTCTAAGAATTTCTTAAGATGTAAGCTCACAAGTTTTTTTCCTGCAAGGTGGAAAATATTGAATAGGTTCTTAGCAATATGTGATGTTTAATGTTTTACTTGACAACTATCACTTGGTGGCTTCAACAGCAGTTTGAGCCCATTGCATCCAGTTCTTCTCATTCGCACTCTTTCTTTTCCACTTGAGTGAGGCCTCCGAACCCAATTCCTTTGGGACCGAAATTTTTCGCATAGCAAACTGCAGAAGAAGGAGGGAGGTAAATGATAATTCTGAATGTTTTCGTATAGCAGTAAGTGACTTTTGGTTTTAGTCCTGCTTCCAAACTTAATGAAAGGAAGGAGATCTGAAATAGTGTCTTTCTCAGAAGTGTTGACAGGTTCTAATAGTGAAACTGGCATCACATGTTTGAATTAAACAGAAGTCACATCTAATCTGCTGCAAAAAGAAACTATGTGTTTAAGGTCTAAGTAACAATTTCATTAAAGCTCCTTTTCTGTCTGAAAAGACTCAGTAAAACTCAGTCTGTATGAGCAATACAGGCTGAGTACTAAGTCAGAGATTTTCAAAGGAGGTTAAAAGAGCTATAGTGTAGTCCATAGACTCTTGGTAGTAGTTTAAACTGTTCATTTTAACTCTTTATTGCAAAGTGTGCACATAGTTATTTATCACAGCTCTGCTAAGGACGTAATAATGGTCGGCATATTTCTCCAAATACGCTGATTTGAGCGCTTGCAATCGTCAGACTGTACCCAAAGTCACAGAACTTTAGTATTCTTCCTTAGTATTGCCTATGAAGTTTAACCAAGGATATGAAAACTTTGCATATTTTTCCCCTTAGGCTGTTTCTAAGAGTCGAGTGAAGTCTGTGAATTTTTGATCTGAGAAGAACATCTGGATGTATAATTTAGCATTAATGCGGTGTTACCTTCTGCGCTGCCAGTATAGTTGAAGAATCTTTTAACTTTTACTGGCAAGAATACAAACTAAGGCAGTGACCTTAAAGGGATGACCTTTGAAAATCCGTATATTTGTGGATTTTTGTTCTTTCAGTGAGTGAGATTGAGCAGGTACAAGACTCGGCCCAGCAGATGTGCCCAGTGTTCCTGAGAAGGTCTGAGGACAGATCTGAGAGGACGTCACATTTCTCCAAAAACTACAATTTTAAAATGCAAATGTTAATAGCCGAGGATGCAACTGCGGTGTTACCATAGCTCTTTGCTTTCCAAAAGTTCTTAAGAAAAGAGAAAATGAAATTTCCTCAAGTTGTTAAGCGTGCAACAAGGTAAATCATGATGGCAATACCAGGTCTAAAAAGACTAAGTTTGGATGGACTCGGTCGTTCAGCTCCTGGCAATTCTTACCTTTACAGTAGAGCTCTCCATCTTTGTCTGTGACGTTTGTAGATTCTAAGCTCTTCCCACAAATGGCGCAGCGGAAGCACGTCTTGTGCCAAGGCTGAGGAAATGAGCACCATTCATTGTACGTTACACAAAGTGCACAACTAGCAGATTAAAGAAACCAAGATCTATTGCTTTTCATGGTGTGAAAAGCTTAAAATTGTTTAGTGGTCTTATGGCTTCCATTTTTAGCTATTCTAGGTTAGTCTTTTTTTTCAATTACTTCATTATCCCATATCAAGATCTTCCCTAGTGGCTCTGTTATTCATGGAGATCTGGTAAAAAATCAGGGAGCTGTAGATATAACTCTTGTTTTGGCCGTTTCTTTGGTGTGCAGAGATAATATTTAATGTGAATTCTTAGAGATCTAGCGTGTCATGCGAGGCAGGCGTTTGGTTTTCTAATCACAGCATCTCTTTAATATATCTGCAATTGCCACTACAAATAAAGGTTTAAATTCTAAATATCCCCAGAGACGACAGTAGAATAACGGTGGTAGAAGAACCAGCCTGCACGGTAACCAGATGCAAAGAGTCGAAGGTGGCTCACGAAAAGCACACGGTTTTAAACCTGAAAGTACATCCGATTCTCTCGCGATTTGTTAATTACTCCTTGTTGAGACTATAAGTAAAAAATTTAAAAGATTGAGAACCTATTAGCTGTAATTTGTAACCATTATGAGAGTGTGTTTGGTTCCTAGTGCTGCAGGAGCCCCTTACTTTTCCTCCTCCCATGATCTTCTCTGCGGCGTACACCGATTTGCCACAGCGGGGACATTTATCCACATCGACCATCTTCTTGGCAAACTTTGAAGGATTAGTTGGTGTCGAAGGACGAGCAGACTTTGGTGAGCCCCTAAAACAGAAGTTTTCAGTGTTTTAAAATACCGCTTCAAATGGTACCTTTCATTCTAGAAATATGATTTCATGAGGTTTTGGTAAGGGATAAAAAACATACTAAATCAGTGGTCCTAGACATGCAAAATCAGGGGGGAAAGACAAAATTGAAGTTTTCTATTGAATTCTGCGTTGTATGGTTGAAAAGCTGGTGCTGTAATTGCTGATGTTACTTGTTTTGGGCTGAGTACATGGAGCCACATACAGAGAAGATTATATTTATTGAAAAGTCAAAGTCAAAAAAGGGTTCATATCTTACAAGTCATGCATTCATATCTTACAAGGAGCTACGGTTAAATACGTTATTTCGGTTTTTATTTCCTGCACAGCATCTTGGTTAATTGGTTTCCTTATAGCAATACCAGAAGAAAGCAGCGGATTTGGAAACGTGCAGCTTTGAGAATCATAGAGAAATACAATAAAATGGGACTGTCAGAGGGAATTATGTGCGGCTGAGGCTTTTGGAAGATGGTATCCCGTTAGAATTCCTTTGTTCAAACATCTCCTCGGTGTGTTTGTGTTATTCGAGCCACAGGGGGGATTTAGAAGCATTATTTACCCCGTTTAGAGGAGAGTTAACAGTATGTGTAGCGTGATTATTTCTCTAGCAGTAAAACCTAACTGTATTTGATAGGAAAAGAAATGTTCTCATGTTCTGTGGTGAATGTGACTTCGCCACTGGGCTGCTAACTGCAAATTACAACTGCAGTGAATATTTACGTCTGGTGGCATATAAAGGCTGTTCTGCAGCATAATTGCCTGTTGAAGGAGGAGATAGATTATAAAGAAGGCTTAAAGAGACCGAACGTCATTAAAAACTGGTAAATTACTGCATCCGCTGAAGGAAAGGTTGTAGGAAAGCCTGCTCTGCCACTCACGCTAGATGTTGTTATGGAAACAGAATAAAATATCTAAAATACCCCATTAAGTGACGAGTAGTACCAGAAAAGCCGAACGCGTTGCGGATGGGGTTTAACTCACTGTTGCAGATTCAAGCCCAGGTGGTCACCGGTGTCGGTGCTCAGACATCCAGCCCCTTGGCCGAAGCCGATCCCTTTGGGGCCGTATTTTCTCCCGTAACAAGTTTTGCAGTAGATTTCCGATTCGTGAGCTGCCACCGTGGTGCTGTCCAGGGCCTTCCTGCAAGCCACTGCAAACGGGAAAACAAATGGAAACGGGGAAACGATGGTGTTAGTTGTCAGTATAAAACTTCACTGGGCTGTTGCTAAAGTAATTGTGTGCGCACGACTTTCGCCACTTTGAAGTTTTACTCAAACTGTAGGAAAATTGTGGGCTTGTTGAGAGGATTTGTCTAGATCTGTGAAGCTTAAGATGGATTTGAGATCATCATCCTAAACTCCCAAACCTTAAAAAATATATATATATATATATATATATATATTTAAAAAGGAGGTCGCAGAGGTGTTGGTTCTACTGTGCATCTGCACTTTTCGGAATAATCGCTCTGAGTCTGCGGTGGCTTTTTCATCTCGGCCCGTGCTAGTGTAAAGTTTCTAGAAGGGGATATAAGGTCTGTGCCATGTCCAAGGCGTCAAGCAGAATGTATTTGTATTGGTTTATTTGAGCTGCAGCGCAAGGCAAAGCCTCGATCCCAAATCACTGGTAGTCTCGGCTCTGTTAGACTTCTTCCAGGATGGCGAGAGCACGACTAGAGGTGTTCCAAAAACCGAGACCTCTTCATCCTCGCGTTCATCACCAGGAAATCCCGCTTGGCTTGGCTCACTGGGAAAGGTCTGGGAGACTTTTGGGCAGAAAGCGTCGTATGTCCAACATTCATAGTGGAATATGCGTTATATCCTCCACAGCAGCACTTCAACCTGAGCCTCAACTTGGAAGGACCAAAAGGTAATGAGCACCAAGAGCTGCTTATTTGGGGATCTCAGGGAGCAAATATCCATGTTTTGAGAAGCACAAGCCACAATTGGAGCTAATGAGTGTTGCTGAGCCTGGTCTTGTGTGTATTTTCTCATCGAGCGGCTGTGGAGGGTTGATCGCTCCCTCCCAAGTTCTTTGCTCATCTGAAACCTGGTCAGTATTTAGAAGCTGAATTCTCTTACTGGGCCACCCCATGGAGAGAGGGTGAAGCTCTTCTGTTTGGGGTGCCTGTAGAAAAAAAGCAGGGGTTTGTAGTATGCCTAAAAATCGAAGTTTCAACACTTCTTATAAATCGTTCATTTCTCTACAGCTTCTCTCGAGCGAGAGAGCATTCCAG
This sequence comes from Pampusana beccarii, assembly GCA_013399365.1. Lineage (NCBI taxonomy): Eukaryota > Metazoa > Chordata > Aves > Columbiformes > Columbidae > Pampusana > Pampusana beccarii. The sequence continues at coordinate 941,543 of VWYH01006691.1, read as the reverse complement.
GGGCTGTTGATAGCTTGGAAAAGAAAGTTGTTTAGTAAGCAAGAGAAACCTGTGAAATATACAGATGTTGGAAGTGGTTGGGAGTTCAAGCTCCAGAAGAGCCAGCTGAGTGTGTGATTCATCCCTTTTCCCTCCGTGCTTACTGTATCTGTCCTGCTGCGAGTCTAAAATCCATCCACATCAGGGAATTTCAGCTGATGCTGGAACCTCTGCAGCTTTAATCCCGTCGCTGAACTGCATAGAGGGGAAAAATAATTTGCAAGGACCTTTATAGTTAATAGAAATAAAACGAGGGTCTTCTGTAAATGTGTGAACCTGATCTCGTCGTGCTCCAGCCTCTTCTGCTTTGAGATGATAATTACGTTTGCTGAGGGAGTTAAGGGCTGATGGAAACTCTAGCAGCAGATAAAGCGTTTCTATTTCTGGCTCCTTAGGGTATCAATTCACCGCGACAGATGGAGCAGAAGCCCTTGAAGTGCTATTGTTGAAATAACTTTCGAGACCCGTCATCTGCCGACAGATCCCGGTCAGCAGGCGGCACGGAGAAGGTCCAGGTTGGTGGGTGATGGTGTGAGGTCCTGGGTCCTGCCAAACGTCCCTCACAGCTGCGCTTCAAGTCAGAACCGACCACGAAACAAGGTAGATAAACGGGAACGAGGGTTTGTTGGAAAGAAGTTTCTCTTACGTCACGTTTGTAGCTAAAAATTGTGGAGCGGGGAGAGTGTGGTTTATAGTTTAGCTTGCCTGATTCTTACTGCCTTAACAGGTTGGTTTGAATTGTTCGTGATTTTGCCCAAATTGAACTTGGTGGAAAAATATTGGTGCGTCTTGTGTGTCTGGTTAAATATAATTTAAAATTTAAAAAATATATATTTTAAGTATATTTAATATGAAAGTATATAAAAACTCAGCTAAGTAGGTTAACTGTTTCTGTACCCGAGATTAGGTCAGGGAGGATCGTTTTTCTTCTGTTGAGGAATGAAATCCTATAATTGGTTCATTGAAAAGCCCGTGGACATGATACGTGATACTGAGTCGTCCTGAGCTGCCGATTAGTGTGTGTGAATCATGGGAGAAGTAAAGCCAATTAACATCCCTCTGCTGTGCCAACTGGGCTTAGGTGCATCTTTAGTTTTTGACCTTAAACATATTTCTGCTGGGAATACTTTTTTTGGTATATAACCTATTAATAATTTAGTTCAGGAGTGCAAGAGGCAAATGAAACAAAATAAAACCTGCTAATAAACCAAAACAAAATAGCCCCATCCCACCCAACCAAGCAAAACGAAACAGAAGAAAAACAACGATAAACCAAAGAAACAGCAGAGCTAATGGATGGATGTTGTTTATCATGAATTATTACAAAAAAAAAATCCATTATGCTGAGAATAAAGCTTAAACTTGTTCTAGTATTAGGTAGGAGAGAAATATTATTAACTATGCCCTGTTTGAACAGTTTTTTATTTTTATTAGACACTTCAGCTGGAGAATCTACTCATTTATCTTCTTCTGCCATGTAATTTTCTAACATTTGATAAAGCACAAGCATCTGTGAAAGGTTTTCTCATAATTATCACATCCACGTCCCTCTCCCTACAGTTTCTCTGATATCTAATACAAGTTCTTATAGGCAGCGCCTGGAAGCGATCAGAAGCCTCTAGTTTTCACAAAACTGAGATTTATTTTTTTTTTTTACCGTTCTGCAAGAACTGGCTGAAGGTTGTCAATTAACTTGAAACTTTTTGGGGGGTTTCTTTCTTACTCGATCATTTGGGCATCACTTGCAGGGCCCTCAGAGGAAGGCAGAGGCAGCTCCGGCGTGTCCCTTGGGCTGATTCTGCTCAGCGCTGCCCATCTCATCTGAGCACCTAATACTGGCCTCATCCTCCAAAGCAGAATTCTCTGTCCAGCCAGGAAACGAGGGTGAAAATTGGCTTCGGTGGCTTCTAAGCTGGAATTCATACTGCGAAGGTACTAAACATTGTCTGCAAAATAAACTATTTGGTTCTCTTTAGGTCTTGGCAAATTGTTAACTCTCTCTACAAAGAGCAAGTGGAGCTGAATCGATACCTTCTCTCTAATTTTTCGAGGGCTAACGCACCTGCAGAGAGAGCGGGATTCCTGGGAGCGACCTGCCGAACGTTGCAGAGGTGAGCGGAGTAGAAGAGTAAGTGATGTGGGACTATATGGAATACGGGGAGGGAGAAGACTGAGCTGCTTGTGGAGAGATTTTGGTGACAGCGGGTTAATGTCTTTCAGCTTTCCTGTGTGAAATGGACTCACCATAAAAGTAATCATCTCCCATCATATCCTATTAAGACGTATTTCACTCTTACGAACACTGTTTAGTTCTTCTGGACGTTTTAACTTGAGGCAAACCTGTAATACACTGTATCATGGGACAGAAGGTTGTGTTTCTTGGAGATTGACCTAGATATCGTAATTCTGTAGTATTCTAATGTCCCTAATAAAAATCATCCAAGCCATGTTTGGAATAAGAAAAGCCAGGAGGCAGATTGCTCAGGGCGAAGGACTAGAATTGATTACTAAGAGCTGCTATGGGGTGGCACACCGGCATTTCAGAAAACGAACTGATGCTCCTGAAAACAGATCCGGTTATTTTCCATCCCTCAGTTACTAACAGGATGGGCAAACAGGTTTTGCCCGTAGGTTTTTATAGAGCGCTGGACCGGAACCTGTCTCGCCGTGCTGTGCTTCAGCTGGGATGTTTAACGAGTGACTGCCCTCTACTTTAAACATTCCCAGAAGTCAGATGAATAAGCTTCACAAAACTTTCCCTGTCTGAAACTGAGTCTTGTGCTCATTCCCTCGATCGTCCTGTATGTTGCTTATAGTGTTTAAATTGAGCTGTACGTGTTCCGTGAGCAAACGTGTTGAATTGGGGAAACTGTGAAGCTTCTTTATTGCATGCAAAGTAATACAAAAGTTAAATCTACTAGCTGTAAAGGGAGAATTTTGCGGAGTATGGCAATACTGTGGAGTTAGAACAGCGCAGCTCAGCTTACTGCAGAGGAAGCACGTCTTATGGAAGCTCCTTCCATTGCACTGGATTTCCTCGGCGTGGTACACCGTCTTCTCACAGGCACCGCATTTGGCTCCACCTCCCCAGTTGGGCATCCTTAGATCTGCAGGGTAACCCAGAAAACCAAATTACAAAAATAAATACAACAGCAACAGTGAATTATTTTAGACAGAACAGCTTGGATTTTTTTTTTTTCCATTATTATTATTATTTTCCCCCTCTCCAGTCGACTCCTATTGCATACCTGTAACATACTACACACCTGTGCGGTAGCAGGAATGTATCCCATCCATGGGTGAGGGTGCAAGCACAATTTTCTGCCAGTAAATATGTGAAACGATTGTGAGGCGTTTCAGTAAAAAGATGCCAGGTTCACTCAAACCTCTTCAGATAACAGGATCTAGGATTTGTTTTCCAGCATACAGTAATTTTCTTTCAATCCCACCCTCCCCTGTATCCCAGCGTAGCCCTTTCCCCTCAATTTTTGCTTTTTATGTGTTGTGCCAATTTTGCCAGACAGATTTTTATGGAGCTAAGGAACACTTTGAAGCTTGAGTGGAGTTCAGGCAAATGTGTGGACGGTATTTGGCATTAAATTTTGTACAGAACAGTGTTCCACCTAGACTCTCTGTTCAGAGGCAGCATATAGCACTGTTTATACCTCTCCAAAGCAAGTGCTGGTTCATCCAATGCCACAAGAGCTTCCTTGATGACATGTAGAAAGGCAATTTTCTGTGTCAGTGTGATATCATTCTGTACAATCCACACCTGGGTAATGCCACCGTGATGTTTAACAAATGTATAATGTTATTTCAGAGGACACTTTAATAGAAACAACTTGTTTGCTGCTTTGCTGAATTCCTCATTAGACTGCTGCAAGCTCCCGGTGCTGCACAGCCATCGTGAGGTAATAACAGATTGCTAAGGAGCTTAAGGCGTGGTTTAATTTGTTAATGCTTTTTAAAATCTGAACATCCGAGGAAAAAAGGGTAGTGGTCGCTGTCCCCGTTCTTTCTGTTTAAGTGACTTGCCCAAGGTCACACTGGAGGGCGGTGTCGGAGCCGGGAGCTGCTGTGATTGCTGACGGCCTGTTCCGTAACTGCCCTTCACAATCTGAACCAGCCCCAACCTGCGGTTTGCCCTTTTGTTCTCCTCTTTGAGTCATCGTTTCTGGAAAGACTGGGACGTCACCTTGTCATCTGCACATGGTCTTATCGCGTTGTTCCAAGCTCCTGGCGCAGGCCTTCCTTGTCCTTCTTGGAAAACCAGTCACCACCTTATTATAGTGCTTTCGAAGCTGGCTCGTGCTATTTGTGTTAAATTCAATTCACCATAAGATATCTTTACCTAAGAAAAGGATTTTGAATGCTGGATCAGGCCTGCTACCTGAGGATTTTCTTCTGAGGTCAAGTGAGAGAGGGGAATTTATCACAGCAGTGATGTACCATAGCTGCTGTTTTCAAGGGCTTGCATTTTAGACTAGCGTTTTACGGCGTGTGGATATAGCACGCTAGTGTCCCGTGTTCATCATCATCTCAGTGACTTTTGTGCTGTATCCTGAATTTCAGAATGAAACGAACAATTCCTACATGCCAGCTGCACAAGCTGAATCTGAAGGGAATTCTTTCTGGGGACTAACGCTACAAATCGTGCAATATTAGAGAAGACACACCTGTGCAGCAAAAGAAAGGTATCATAGGAGTGTGTGCAGATGCTGAAGCAGTAGCGCTGAAGATGGAGTAATGTGGACGCATTTTAGAACCTTTGGAATAATGTTCCCAGGGAAGCGGTGGATTCCTCAGCGTTGGACACTTGTAAGAGTCAGATGGACAGGGTGTTAGGCCAGCTTGGCTAGACCGGGTTTGCACCAGGAAAGGCTGGGACAGGTGATCCTTGTGGTCCTTTCCACCCTGTTACTCTACATTTCTGTGATTCAGTGTTTGATAACCACGCAGATACCAGCACATCCAAACATCTCTGCTTTACTATTGCGGTTATTAGTATAGCCTTAACCCTGTATAATTACCTATTTGCTGCTGTGGCTGTCACCTGAGTAGATAAATACCTGTTGTCCTCATGCGAGATCCACCCTCTGCTCCTCTTTGCGAGGCTGATTTGTGCTCCCTGGCTCAATCAGCCTCGTCCTCCGCTTCAGTAACAACATCCATTGCTCCAAGACCTTGCCAGTTCTCTTGGGAAGCGTTTGTGGGCAGAGCTGCTCCGGCAGAAAACAGTAATGATGCAAAAAAGGCAAAGCAAACTCAGCTTGCCTCTGTTTATCTCTAATGTAATGAATAAGAAGCAAAAATCTGATGTAGCCGAAATAAGAAAAGTGACTGCACGCATGGAACAGACTATGAATTTGGTCCCTTCTTCCTCAGCAAAGGCTTTACTGAACAGCACCATTCAAATCCTTTTGGTTTTTGTTTCTTTTAAATGGAGATAAAGGAACTGAGGGAAATCTTTCACATAAGTAAAATCTCATTGTCTCATTCCACCATCCTATATTTTCTCCTATTTTTAAAGTACTTTTTTTATTGGTGCCATTTTTTTTTCCCCTCTTACAAAAATAGTTCAAGTAACGCTTCAAACATTTTAAGGAGGAGCAGTGGGAGATAAAAATCAGTTTTGCGACGCTTTCTTGAAAATTACAATGAGGTTTTTGTGTTCACGATGTTCCTTTTCAAGTGCAGTTTCCAGTCGAATCCCTTCCCTGCCTGGGAGGAGAGCGGTTGGTACCTCCGGGCTCTGTAAAACCGCTTCTGCTCTTTTGAGCTCCTCTCAAAGACACATCAAGCATCTCGATCTGTGGGATGCTTCTTGGAAAGCAGCTCTAATTACATCATTAGCCAAAGGGGGGGAAAAAATATATATATAAAATATCTCTGAAAAAGTCTGATAAGGGGCGATAGTGACCCTTGTGCTGTGGTTAGAGCTCTTAAAAGAACCATCGCTCCTGAGGCTAATTATAGCGACGTGACTGGGCACGCACGCACTTTTTCCATGGTTTTTTGGTATCACCTGATGGGAAGCTGGAGGAGAAAGAAGTCACGGTGAAAACGTTCCCGTAAGAACACTGGTGTTCATCCCTGACCCGTGGCCAGCCCTGCGGATGCTGCCGGTGCTACCAAGGGCAAGTAAATCCCATGGAGTACATGGAATTCTTAGTTTTCACTCATCTAAATGATAACACATGAATCTCCATCCTTACAATGAGCAAGTAGAAGTTGGTCTCTACTTGTCATAAAAAAGAATAATAATAATACCCAGAGGCTTAATTTGGACTAGATGAAGGTCCCTTCCAACCCAAACTATTGTACGATTCTATGGATTTCACTCAGTTTTACAGGTGTCAGTGTCTAAATCCCCTTGAAACTCCCTGAACTTCGTTGTCTAAATCTGGTTAACTTGCGGTGAGTGCTGACCACGGGGGGCTTGTTATATTTTAGTGATCTAGTAGAGCGGGCCCCACCTAAATGTACAAAATATGTGACGGAGAAGCTTTTGAGCACGAATATCGTAGCGTGTTGGCAGCCACGCGGGTACTGTTAAGCTGGAGGGGAGTTCTTGGGCTTGTTTTAATACCATTCAGCAGCTCGTATCCTTCCTTTTAAAAATGAAGCTACTACACGGAGTAGAATTTCTACACATGAGCCGTGCAGCCGAGGATACGTGCTTCTCGTTATTTCGAGCTCGTAACCCTGCTGTATGGGCTGCAAAGAAGCCTGAAAAAATGCGAGACGTCTTCTGTTAGTGACACCGTGCAAATCTGGATGTCACGGAGCGCGTCTCGCGCTCATCAGAGCGCTGGTGGTTAAGAATATAATGCAAAAATATATTTAGATCCATTGATCTAGATGAGAAGTGCTGGCCCAGTGAAGGGGTGTGGAGGAGGATAAAGCGGCGCTGGTGCGGGACAGCGTGGTGCGGGTGAGAAAGGTGTGGAAAATAATCCTGGCGTTTCCTTGCTAAACGCAAGATTTTTCCCTTCTAAACGCTTGCACGGTAATCTGGAGCTTAAGCCGCATGTGAATGGGCTGCGGGAGTCGCTTAATGTGTGTCTGGGAGGGTTATCTCAGGGGCACGTGTGCTGCAGGGTGAATTTGGAGTGATAAATGGGATGGGAAATGCAGAAATGGTGGTAGAAATGCTGAACCAGGACCTTTGGATAGGATGTGCCTTGCGTCTCTATTTTAGTCCCAGCTCGCTGTTTCACCTAGACTCGGTTAAAAGTATAAGAATACTGATTCCTTAGCTAATAAATAGCGATAATATCAAATTAATTCTCTGTCTACGCGTCGGGGCGATAGTTGAAGATCTTTTTCCCAGCTGAAGCCTGTGGGAAATGCAGCCAGGACTCCATCCCGGTTTCTAATCACCTGCTGCCCGGTCCTGTGACCACCAGTGACTCATTCCACTGTCCCCAGTGTCACCTCCCCAGCACCGGGGGGGTAACAATGTACAGCTGCCTTTAGAAAAGCAGCAATAAAATGCTGCTGTAGCTTTTTCTCTGCGACTAACGCTCTCCGTTATATTTTAGCGTGGTGTATCTGCGGTGTAAAGCCGCATCTCCCAAACCTGAAGGTGTTTTTATCAAAATCCATCCATTGCAGAGAGCGTTGTCTTTCAGCACAATAGATTCACAACAGGGAAAATGTTTGCATTTGAAGAGTGAGCTCATTTCATGAAAGATGCAATATCGTCATGTATTTATAATCATAGACCTTCTATCTCGATGCATTCAAAGGACTATGGATACAGATATTGTCATTCATTTAGCCTCCACCACAAGCTCAGCCTGCCCAGCATTTTTCCTTCATTTCTGCAGTAAACCAGAACATAGAGATCAAGGGGTGGCAATTTCCACGCTGACCCAGGAAAGTAAATATTGATTTTTCGTTAACAGCAAAGTTAGACAAGCCCTTTTAAAACAAAAGATTTGAAGCGACCTGACATGAAGCACGTGGCGCGCAAAGCTGATAGAAAAACCCAGTCCTGAGTCTGAGTCCTTTGCTCCGATCTCTGTGTCCTTCCAATTGCCTCTTATTTTCTAGCATAGCAACGCCACGTTTCTTTTAAAACTTCCCTGATCCACGCTTTTGCAGAAATTTAAGGTTGCACTTCCAAAAAATAAGATGCCCTGATGCTAGAACTAGGTACTTTGTTCTGACTTAAAACCTCAACACCCCCCCCAAACACATATACACAGAATTGTTTGATTCCTGGGGCTGTGGGAAATGGTGTGTGCTGTACAAATGGTCTGTTCCTTTTTCCAGACCTAATCCCAGACTATCAGCTTTCGCTTTTCCTTCCACAAGATCCTTCTCGAAATCCTTATCCCTGCGCTAAGGCTTTTAAGTGCCAAAGTCAAGTCGTTCCTGGTTGTCAAACGGTGCCTTGATGCTTGAGATGAGACAGAGAATTATTTTATCTATGTGCAAGGCTTTATTCTTTGGAATAATTTTACCTCTAGGTCAAAGTCAAGTCGTTCGTAACATGTGTATACACACATATATATACGTATATATATATATGTATTAACCATTGGAGCTTTTCTGAAGACTTGACCCATTGTGCTGTCTTTTAATGCCTGAGCGACAGATGCGTGAATTCTTTCATTCTCCATTCTTATCTATCCATTTTCTGTGAAATCTGCATAGAACTTTTCCCGTTTGATATAAAACCACTCGGTCGTTGGCGTAAAACGTTTTGAGGATTTTTCGGTTGGGACTTTTTATCCCTAGAATACTTTTATTTGAGGAATTATGAAAGCACGCGAATTTGTGTGCTTTTGAAAGTGTGTGTCCGAAGACAAACTATGTGTGGAAAACATAATTCTATAGCTTTTTAATAACTTTTTTGTTTAAGATTCTGAAACTTCTGTTATCCAGCTTTGCACGTATCTTGTTAAGGAGGATCCCACAGCCCCGTTCTTGTACCACTAGTAGCTGCTCAACAAGCTGAGAAGCCCAGACGAATCTCTTCTATCACTTGGGTTCCCCAAATAGAAAATCCTGCTCCCGGCTCTCTAGGACTCACATTTCTCTATTGCACCTACACGTTTTTCTTTGTCAAGCAACAAGCTGTTTCTACAACCTTTTAGGAAAGAAATACTCAAAATATCAAAACACTGATATCGGACGGCGTTGGCAGAGCCCAATGTATTAATACTTTACTTACCGGAGTCGCTTGGTGTTTCTCCCTGTTTCGTTGGGCCTGGAAGGGTTTGTCCACGAGGGATTCCTGCTCTCTTTAAACGCAGCCGCTGCTGTCAGCCCTATAAAAGCGGGGAGGGGAGGGGAATGGGGGAGAGATTCAGGGATCTGAGCAATGCCACTGCTATCAGGGGGCTGAAAATAACCTCTGACAAAAGCCTGGCATTTCGGTCCCTTACGGCCACTTGTGAGTCGGTGGACAGCAATGCAGCCCCTGGGGTTAGGCCTGGAGGGCATTCCTGACTGCAGCCTAATGCGGCAGAAATAAAGATTAAAGCCAGGCTTTAGTCATAAACGGCCACGTTGCCGAAAACCATTTATCAAATTTATTAAAAAAAGCCCGAGCACCTGTTTGTATGAACCTCTGGAACTCAACAGTATTAAACCAAGTCAAATTTCGTTCGGCAGTTTATAATTTCACAGATACAACTGGTGTGTCTTTTAGGGTACAGAACTAAGCTTCCCACTTTAAATTTTTCCTGGGTTTAGGCATTAAGAAGGCTGGTTAATACCCTGTTTCTCTGAAAATAGGACAGGATCTTCTATTATTTTTTGCTCCAAAAGATGCCTTCTTTAATATGTATAGCTGTCTGGACATTATTTAAGTAGACTTTTAAAATGAACTGCAACTAGGGCTTATTTTTGGAGTAGGGCTTATATTTCAAGCATCCTGAAAAATCATGCTAGGGCTTATTTTCAGGATAGGTCTTATTTTTTAGGGGAAACAGGGTATATGTAATGTTTAACATGTCTAATCATTGCAGTTACGTTGGCCGTGCCTGAATGAGCCCCTTGGAAACCGATGGTGCTGCAGACACATCAGAGACGCAAACTGAAGTACGGAGCACTTAAAGTTCGCTTTTTACAGGGTTTTATCTTCAGTGCTTTGCGGATTTAGCAGGTAATTCTCATTTTCTGAAGGGATGTCTGAATTCGGAAACTTTGGTGTCGTGGACTTTGCTGGGTGTGAAGTGGCCGAGGGGTTAAACACCAGGGGGCTGCAGCTTAGTCGCAATTCTGGGACTTTCGTGGCAGCGTAAGGAAATTAGACCCCAAATCCACATCAGGCTTTAGGATTTTAGGGGTCTGTTCACTGAGGCTACTTTGGAGACTCTTAGGAGCCTGTAGATCTATCGACTGTTGAGGCCAGCAAAGATTTTATAATGGAGAGATACATTTTTGATGTAAAGTTGTGGGACTGGTTTTTCCTGAGCAGGAGGGCCGGGCTCCATCTCTTCTTGGTCATTCTCCGTGGTTAAGGGAAATCTTCTGCCTGTCAAATAAGGTGAAATGCAGAGGTGATGGTGCCATGGACGTGGTATTATGGGTTATTTTGTAAGAAGGAGGCAGGTTGGGACAGGACTGAGCTCACTGTTGGGGTACAGGGAAAGTTCACAGGAGTTTGTAACCACCCTGTGTTTGCACCCGTGGGGATTTATCAGTTGACATTGGAGGGAACTGAATCTTTATCGATCCTCACTCACATTGCGTAGATCACAAGTTAATACTTGGAAAGATTTGCTCCATAACCAACTTTGCAGGGAAATCTGTGGAGAAAGATTTTTTTTTTTTTTGCCCCAAAATGTCCATAAGTTTTTTGCCTTTGAGTTTGTCAGAGAATTTAAAGGGAAGGGCTAGGGAACAACCTTTAAGTTTCCCGGTGTTGGGTGCTGCTTCATTCTGCACAGCTGTGCTAATCCAGGTACTGGGAGCCCCTCTACACAAACAGCTCTTGTTGAGAGGCTCTTTACAGCTCGGAGGAGCAGTCGGACCCGTACGGGATAGTCGGAATTTCACTTAATCCCTACTCCACTGTGCCTATTGGAAGAACAGACTTGAAATAGGCAACGGGAGCCTACGCCCGTGTGAAGTTTTCTGTTCCTGGTGATGCAGGAATCGAAGGTGGGGATTAGAAAACCCGACTCAGAGAACTGGAAGGGCAGCATGAAGGGAGCCTGAGGCTCAGAGGGACTTTCAGCTCAACAGATATGGGGGTCACGTTCTGGGGGTGCTGGGACAGGGGGAGCAGCGGCGAGCTCAGAACAAAACGTGGGTCGTCTGAGGAGTAAGATGCTGTGAGAAGAAAAGCGGTGGATTTTCAGCCAGAGAAAGGGATGAGAAAGTGAAGTTACAAAGCCTGCGTGGAGCAGCTGGTAAGTGGGTTTTGCCAGGATACGAGGGATAGCCGGCAGCGAGGCAGCTTTTCCATATACAGCACACTTTGGGGGATCGTTTATTCCAACCCTAATTACTGTAGTTGCGTATTCTGTCACCCGTGGTGTCCGAAAATGAAACATTTGTAGTCTCCTTTGAGTAACACAGGTTTCTATAAACCTTTGTACTTGTCAGATTAAATTGATAGCGTGTGTAAGGATGATCAATCAATTATCTACTCGCTGCTGCAGTGAGAATCCCCCATTTTCCAGCCTTTCTTCTTCTCTCCCCCTCATGCAGGAGTATTTCAGTTGTGATCCTATTCTGCCAAGTGTATTTTGTATTATAATTTGGCATTAGTAAAATCAAGCCAGTTATTTTTACCTGTTTAAACTGTGCTTTTTTTAACCTGGTCCAAGCTTGAATCTTGGGCTTTGCTCGTGTTACTCCTGGCCTAATCCGGACAGAAAAGCACCTTTCACCTGGGAAGGCAGATCCAGCGTATTTTCCTTTAATTTGTTAGTTATTCCTGTGAGCTGTGTGAGGAGGAGGCTTCATCTTTTTCCTTAGGGCAAACGTTCCAAAAAGTTGCTCTTAGGCTTGAAGCTTCTCCAGTGTCGGGAGAACCTACAGATTGTGTAGAGTGTAGTGTAAACCTGACTCGAATTCTGAGTTTAATACAAGAGGTGAGGTAATGAGCGTTCATCTTAAATCTTAGTGATTTTCTGTTTAGCTTGAGGCCCAAACCACATAACTTCTCATTCATGGGACATGTGGGGAGCACTTTCCACAATACTCTAAGGTGACAAGGATACTCTGAATTCCAAACCTCATGTTTTCCTCTAATTGTCGTTACTAGGAAATGTAACCTCTAGTGATGGAGTTCAGAAGTCAGACTGGGTGACTTAAAACCCTTTCTGCTGAAATACTGTTTTCTCTCTCTTCAGAACACGCACCCAGCTGATCATAAAAAAGGAATTAGGATGCCAGTGAATATACAATGTATTACTTAAGTAATTTAATTTGATCAAACAAAAAAAAGTCAAAATTAGAGTTTGTTGTAAGTTTAATCTGAACAAATTGATTAAAAAATACAGTATAAATAATCCTTAACTTATATAAAACTTGATTAAGATTTTTTTTTCCTTTTTTTCTTTTTAACTAACTTTACAAAAGAGCATTATTGAACACAGGAGCAAGACGTTTTAACTATGGCCTTTTTGTTAAGACATAAAATATGTACACGCTCACAGTACTTTTCTTTGTGCAAAATATGTACTGACTGATAAACTGTACCTTTCTGTACAAAGACAATTTCAGCTTACTTTGCATAGCAGAAAAGCAACACAAAAATCACTAGATACATAACTTTGTTGCTATAATACTTCAGGTAAGCCTTTTTTAAAAAAAAAAAAAAAATAAAAAAATTAACTTTCTCATTAAGAGCCAGTTTTAATTCTAAAGCATTTCATTAAGGCTATTCCAGTACTGAGGTCTTGCCAACACATGTCCAAACGCACCCGTTGTCCATCACACAGTCCCAGATGTGTGCAGTGTTACCAGTAATTACGCCTGTTAACACATTCAGCAATCGGATACCCCCAAATTAGTCTTCTGACACTTCAAGTTTTCGTTGAGGAATATACAGAGTCCCTTGAGAGATTCTCTCGGTACCATCTGAGTTTGCAGAGAGCGAAGATCCCGTGTTGGGTCCTCCCGGCGTGCGGAAAAAATTCTCCGTGAGCGGTTGGGGCTCTTGGGGCTCCTTTGGAACAGGAGGCTGAAGAGAAGAGAGAAAGTGACTTGACTTTATGGAGAAGGGAAAAAAAAGAGTGAATTCTGGTTTTAGGTTTCCACAGGATGTTAGAAAAATCTTTTTTCCCCATAAATTTAAAAACTTAACTCCTTACTGAGAAAACTATACCCATATTCCTTGATGAAGCTATATAGATAAAATCAATTAAATAAAAATGTCGTTTCTCTAATCCTCTCCTATCTCCTTTTTAAATACAAATGGATCTTAAGCAATACAGTATTACACAAAATATCCAGAAAAACTTCATGTGGAAAAAAAATTATTTTAAAATCCTCTACAATGTCATCCTATTAAAAAAGCTAAAATTAAATGCAAGAACTTAAGAGTGGATGAGGAGACTAAGGAGGAAAGATTAAGTAACAAATGGACAATTTATTAGTAAGTATCCTCTCAAATCTATGCAAAATCTTCCCTGTAAAGTAGCTATATCTGCACATCTCGTCATCTTCCGGCTGGCTCCACTTCCACGGCAAACAAGACACTTGTTCTTCCTTTATAACCTCTTAATCACATTGTACTCGCGCTGCCCTTCACCGCCAGCTCTTTTCAGGCAGTGCTGATATATAAAAATAAAAAAAAAAGTGCATATTTTTATGTATTTACCTTCTCCTCTTGCAGGTTCACGTTTTCCGGTTGGGAAGAGAGCGGCGCGTGGCGGAGCGCGGGATTTGCGGGGACCTGCACCCCAGCGGGTATCAGTCCCACGTGCTGCAGGGTGAAGTTGAGAACGGAAGGACTGGGATTGTGGGCAGAGCCGGTGTTGCTGGAGCTGAGGCAGGAACTGCTCAGCACAGGTGCGGCAGCGATAGACGTCGGGGACAGCATGATATTGAAGGGCGTTATGTGAAAAGCAGGGATGTTAACTGCTTTCAGTTCAGATGCCGTCACCGGAATGACGCCTGAAACAGAGAAATCAAGTGTTGCGGTTTCCTTACCGCAGCGGGATGAATCTGGCCCACGCTTCTTTAAGCCAGACTCCTGTAAGCCTGTTTAATACTCACCAGCGATGGGTGAGCTGTACGTAGTGTGCTGCACCGAGCAGATCCCAGCTTTCTCTTTATTAGAAACACCGGCCTTGTTGCCGTGGGTGCACTGAGTCAGAGGAATAAGATAACCAGATGGAAAAAATGTCTGGAAAAGAAAAAGACAATCCACATTTACCCCAAAGAAGCGTGAAGTTTTTCTCCAAAGTTGCATCCCCCTTGCCTTGTTGTTGCTCGTTATCCTCCGTATCCCCAGGATGGTTTATCCCACGCCTGTACCACCTTATGTCTGAAATAGGACACAACTGACTCAAGGCCACGCTCTTTAAAGTACGATTTCTGTGCAGAAGTCAGCTGGCTCTGCCTGGGATTGACACAGTGCTATTAGACCAGACAAAAGAGAAATCCTCAGACTGAATATGTTTAATTTTTTTCCCAGAAGAACCATCCAGACCCAGTAATCATCGTATCACCTCACTGCTGGATTGTGTTTTTCATAAAGCAATACTGGAAGACAATGCTTTTGCATTTACAAGTTCTGCTTCTGCCAACAGAACTGTTCTTTATTCTGGTTCTCTTAACTGCAGAACCCCAGATTTTACTGATGACGAGAGTTTCATGTGATCCTGTTTCAAAGTATTTGAAAGCAAATACACACAAAGAACAGGGGAGGTGAGGGATCTCAACACTGCCATCATCTGCTTAGCCTTAGTTGTGATCTTCATCCCAATCGAAGCCTTGAAGTCACTTATGTCCCCCAATCTGTGTAGAGACAAAAGCCCTACATTCCTACAGAGGTTTTAAAAGCAAACTAAAGATAATCCAGCGGCAGCCAGGCTGCGGTGTCTGACAGAGCTCACCTCGGGAGCAGGAATGGCAAACGCTACAGGTATGTCTTGTTTAGCCTTGTCCTCATCTTCTGGAATATCTTCTCTTTTACACTGCTCATAGCAACTTGCCGTGTTTTGATCTGAGGTTTCGGTTCTGTTCTGTCTCTCTCTCTGGAAACTGTCCGTTTCGTGATTCACTTGTGAGCCACTGGAAGGTGGTCTTTCGTCTTTAATGGATTCTCCCTTTTAGAAAGAGTACACACAAAACCAAAGGCAGACATCGTTAGGCCTTAACATTCTCAATTACAGGTCTACAATGATATTTACACATTTTAAAAATGAGGAAGGGAAGCTTTGTTCTTTCTCCTGATTCCCAAGTTTGTGCTATAATAATTTCTAATCAATAAGACAACCAGCTCCACGTTACCCCCCTTGCTCCCTCACAGCCAGGGGATGTTTGACACCACTCATTGTCACAACACGCTGATGACGCTTCACGACTTTTGGCAAGCACAATTAAAGCAGCCTAATAACTTCCAGAGGCACTAAAACATTTGGCAACCGAGGAGTAGAAAGCAATCCAGACCCAGCTTCTCCGTGTGCATCAGGTGTTTCTGAACCTCGTATTCTCTTTATGTGCTGTATTGTTATACCGACAACAATCCAATATTAACAGTGTGCAATGTCGGAGAGAAATATTTAGAAGGTATTGGGATTTTGGGACATTCCCTGTCCAGTGATTTTTATGTGTCCACTTTCCTTCCTAACACCAAAGCCAGGAATGAGTGGCAGCCACTGGATGAAGATGAGCAACCTGAACTACTCCAGGTAAGTTTTGGGAGTTGTTTGATTTTGACTCACATCTGTGCACTCCGACACATCTCGGAAATGAATATTTGGAGGGGGGAGTGAGGGGAGCAAGGAGAAAAATGCAGCCTGAGCCTGGGTTGTGTGTTATATTGTGTACTGTATATTCTGCCTGATGCTTTGCAAACACCAGCAAGATTATGTGAAATTTATATGTATATAAACAAACAAAAGCCAGCCCCCTAAACATCAGCAAGCACAACAAATGAACGTCAGCCCTTGAAGTGTAATGTTGCTTATAACACCTACACACACTGGTAGGCTCCTATGTCACTTTGAAAACGAGTAGGTGGCAACATCCTAAAGCTATAAAATGGCATTTAAAAAATAAGTTAACTTACCAGAGAGGTATCCAAGTTTTCCTCATCACTTCTAAACCTTTTAATAGAATTATTCTCTTGTAATGCTTGTGGTCTTTTAAGGCACCTCTGTGACAAAGTTTCCGATTTCACAGTCGCTCTTTCTTTAGCTGTCAAGGACTTTGACGGCTCATCCGTAGCAATGTGACTGTCCCCTTCCTCAGTGGTTATCGTAGTTAACGCTTTTGAGTTCAGGCTTTTCGCTCCAGTTACGTTGGCGCACGGTAGAGGCTGCAGCACGAAACTCGGGTTGTACGTGGTCACGGCGTGGGCTTGAGAAGGATGCAGATAAATGGCGTATGAAACACCCGAGTGAGGATGAGGTAGAATGAGCGGGGGGACCGCGCTGTGGCTCGGGGGGCAGAGCCCCAGGCTCGGCTGCTGGGATGGGGCCACGTTCCGAGGAGCTTCGGGTTTGGGGGCGGCCTCGGACAGACTCAATTCCAGAGCAGATCCCGACCATTTCATTTTCAGCTCTTGCGCTTTCCTGAAAAGAAAATTTAAAAATCCCAAATATACTTTGATACCTGCGTAGGCAACACCCTGACAAATTATTTCCTACAGTACAAAGATCTAATATAAACTTGTACTTTAAACAGAAAATAATGAGTGAAACGAGTAGCCTGCAGTGTGAGGGGTTTCCGGTTTTTGCAGACCGATCACAGCTTTAACTTAATAGCCAGTGACAACAAAAAGCTTCTCGCCCTAACACTTGCGCGAACTTACTTGGGTTGTCCTTCCAGCTGCTGTTCAGCGATTGCTGGAACCGTAGCCATTTGACTTGGGAAAGCGGAGAAATTTGGATCAGTACCTGCTTGGAGGGGGAAAACCAAACAAAAGTGTTAGTACATCAGACATAGCAGTTACATTTTGTCTTGAGGAGAGTGCGTTATTTATTGAGACGACATTCAGACTCCCTGTTATCCTCAAACTGCAGCCCGGGCTTGATTTGATCAGTTGGCTGCTAAGTTACATCAAACACATGTTTTTTCCCTCCAAAGACACCAAACAAGAACATCGATCAGCAATTTTTGGTCAATTTTACGGAATACAGAACTGCTTAGATACCAAGATCTAAAGCACAGTTTATACAACAAACCAGGGTTAGGGCAGTTCATAAGGATACAATACCCAGAGAATCAGCTCTCCTACACAAACAGGCACCACACAACGTCAAAATAGTGATGTGTAAAAAAGGATTTAATATTATTCTTAAAGACAAAATAGCAATATGCTACTCCTTGTGTATTTGGTGTGAAAGAGGAGGCTGAAGTTCCCTATGGGGTGCTGAATTTGGACCAGATCTCAAACAATATATCGATTTTGTTGTAACTGTGCAAACTGTGATGGGATTTGACCCACCAAACTGCAAAAAGCCTCTATGAATAGCAGAGCTTCCGCACCAAACACCGATTATTTCAGTTTTATTTTCATTATTAGTCTTGCGAAGCCTCAGATTTACAGGCAACGTGTATTTTCCCCATCTTGTCTATTTCTGACAATTCTTAAGGAGTTTGTTGTAAGAAGTCATGTCCACCCATCTACATCTAGGAGAGGATGGCAAGCCTGAATATTTAATGCAAGAATACATCTGAGTTAAAAACATACTTAGAAAAAGATACAGAAATGTATTTTTCAGCTACTTACTTGCACTTATTTTAACTGGACTGGTCGGAGCAGATTGGATCTTTCTTCTGTCATTTTCTATACTTTTAACTAACTTGATCAGAGACGGATGCCGAGTGAAGTTTTGCTTTCCTCTTGAAGGAAAAAGGTTTTTTGAACACTGTTCTTTGGAAGCGATGGAGTCTGCAATAGGTGAGGGACAGGTTGTAGAAGTCATTTCAAGTTTTGTATCTAAAAAACAGAAAAAAAAAACCCCAGAGAATCAATACATATCATATGCAGATTCAGTAATTAAAAGCAGTTATTTGAGCCTGGCTTATAATTATTGAAGTATTATTAGCAAGAGGCTGAGTATGAGCCCATCTACGATGTAAAATGATACAGACACCTACCCTGAGTATTTGGCAAGACGGCGGGTCCCGTCCATTTGAACGCTGGTTTTCTACCTCTCTCCTCCGTAACGTGAACTTTCTTGATAAGCTCAAGGCTACTGAGAACATTCGCTATGTCATAAAGTCTCCTAATTTTGGCTGAAATAAAAGAAACAAATGTAAAGTGTGGCGATTCCAATTAACAAATTAGCACGTGTCAGATTAAAAATGTTATACCGTCCTTTTAGCAGCTAAAAGGAAAAACCTTCGTAATATTTTTTTGTAAGAACAATTTTGTGGAACGGGTGTACTAGGAAATCACATCTCGCAATATGGTTAGTATGTAAAATAGATTTACATAGGTAAAGATCTAGAAGGGAGAACAGTGTCAAGTACATAATGCTAAATATAGGAAAAAAGTAACATTTTGAAAACAAGCTGGGTTCTGTGCAGTGACCAAATTTATACCAATTCTGTAGTGAAAGTAAGTAGCTTAAAAGGCAAGTATGCACATGCAACGCTGAATATGGGAACTCAAATCCAACAGGATGATCATCGTCCACGTTTTGAGCTGTCGTCAGGTTGAACTATTGGGGAAAAGCTTTAGGCAGCAGTAAAATTACAGGTGACTTCTCGACTGCAAAGCAAATGTGCTAAAGACAAAGCTGCTGCTCCTGAAAATTGACAGTTCAGCAAGTCATGGAACTTGGGACTACATTTCTTAACCAAGAACATGGTAAAACATGTGATGTCTGAAATGGTGTGGAATGCCCTGAAAATGCTTTTCTTGCAAGACAGACCTTGGGGAGGAAAAAGAAAGAAGGAAAACGAAAAAAAGCCCCTCTTGACAACCTACTCCCCTCTCTGTGTTGCCATGATGTGGTGGAAAGGAAATTACAAACTGAAACCAGCCAGGATCAGTTTTCTCTTTGCATAGGTACAATTCCACAATAAAATAAAAGCAATGGAGTCTGTCTGAGAATCAAGGAAGGCTGTAATTTTCAATGAAACCCACAATTAATTCTGGATCCCTCAAAAGGGGGCACTTTTTTGGTTATTAAAGATACACAGGCCTAGACCTAGAAGTACCTTTTTCATTTGAATGGGGAGGGAGAGGGGGAAACGTGCGGGGAACTGAGAGCAGCGTCCAAGAATGAAGAAATAATTGGCAGTTACAGCACGAGGTTTCACTTCCTCTCACGTGTGAGTTATTAACAGGACTTTCACAGAATTTTAGATTAAATTACGTGACCAGAAATCAGATTTGCATGATTCTGGGGCATCTTCGATGAAATGATGCTGAAATCTTTGACAGGCTGCTTGAGTAAAGAGAAATTGTTACCGAGAAGAGGCCTTACTTAAGGAGAGAGGGTTTAATGGACTTTTAACATGGTCATGAGGTCATTATGTATCAATGAGTATACACAAGCAGGTCCCTGTTAAAAACTGTGCAAGGTGTTGAGTAGGTTTTTGGCAGCTAAAATGTGTTTATGGCAGGAAGACGATGGTATTTTACACTGTATGAACTTGTACTAAAATAGTTCATTTAGCCTCCGCTTGATATTTCCATTTAGAGTAAGATCAAAAAGCAGACACCTACAGCAGCGTTTCACTTACTTTTAAACTTGCTTTTATCCAAGTCTTCTAACTGGTCTTCTCCAATCAGGATTTTAGCAGCGACTTCAAGGCTCACGATTTGAGGGCTCGACACAAGAAACAGCATCACAAATTTCTGACTCATCACTCGCAAAGACTTGTCTTTCCTGCTGTTTACTGATGCTGCAGCAGACAGGGAAAGGATTAAAGTAATAAGTGACATGCCAGCTACAAACGTTTTTTTTTTAAAGTGAAGAAGCTTGTCAGTAACAATTTTTATAAGAACAAACAACACAGCAACTAGGCAAGGCCAACGTGAACTCCAGAGTCACATCTCTACATGGCAAGAACCAGATAATTAGGTGGGTACCAAGTCTAAGTACAATGAAGAGAGAGTGATGTTTCCCCTCTGCACATTTCCCATTGTCTGACAACTTGTACTCTTAAAGATGCTTAACTGTAGGTTATACAATGTATTTAGCAATCCTTGACTAATATTTCTTCCACGAATCAAACGTAAATTAAAAAATAAATTAGCGGAATAATTTACGCTTTTGGTTTCTGTAGCATTCAATGGTAACAAATCCTGCAAGTGGATTTTATGTTGGGTATGTTTTATAGTTTCACCTGATGCCCCCTTTTTCTCGCACTGTAAAACCAAAATACATGTGCAAGAATTGAATAAATAAGAGAACTGAAAGAGTGCAGAGGACTTCTCACCACAAACAGCTGGGGTGCCTTTCAGGCAGTAAAATTTCAGGAAAAAAAAGTCCCGTAAATGTTTTTTCCCAAGTTCATAGGTATCACTACAAGCACATATTATTCTTGGCATTATAGAGAATTCTTACCGGCACGAAATTCCATTCCTGGGAGCTCGACAAAAGACATTTCTGAATGCTCAATGGAGCCAAAAGACCTCGCCATGTCTTCATTCCTTTCACCATCGAAATCAAACTCGTGCTCATGCTCCCTTCTCTTGATCATCTGAATTTGCTGGGTATATTTGTTCTCTTCTCCAACTTTTTTCAAAGCCTGCAGGGTTTTGGAGAGATTGTGTCGCCCGTGCCAAGCGTACCTGTTTTTGGCAAGGCGGCTCACCATGTGGAGGCTCTCGAGCACGTTCACAATATCGTAAATGCGCCTACGTTCCACATCTGAAAAATAAATTAGAAAAAAAAAATTAACATGACATTTCTACTACATAAAATGTTTTGTTGTATATTTACCTGAATCATGGTTTGCACAGAGAAGGGATCAGTTTCCTATATTTCCCTCTACTCTTAATGTACTTCTAAGCAAGTATATATTACAGTAAGTATATTAATACACTTCCAAGGCACTTTTTCCAATTCCTTGTTATAAAGGTTTCTGAAAACAGCCCTCACAGATCTTGCCAGCTAGGAAAACAATTTTTGCTTTAGATACGGAGGGACTTGCTTTTCCACAGTTGTCCGTGGTTTGCAGTATTCCCTGAGAAGTAAAACCTTCTGTTGCCATTAGATGGGTTTCAATACAGCTTTACAAAAAAACAAAGCATTTTTAGTTATTCGTTGCACCAAGTTTAGATAGTTTCATTAAATACCCTTGGAGAGTCAGGGTAGACAACTGATTTGTAACTTGGTTTTATACATTATTCTATTAACATGCTGTCCTTTTCTCTTTTGTCTATCCATTTCTTGGTTTTGACTAGGCATTTTCCAAAAGAGAGGTTATTTTGTACAAAGTATAAATAGAATAAATGTTTTGTTTAATTTGCAATTTGTCCCTCTTCCCCAAGATATACCTGAAGGTAAAATGACACAAAAATGACAGCGTTATAATCTGTAGAATACTGTGATTCCATAGCTCTTTGATTAAAAAAAGCTTCAGCTCCATGTTAGCAACCTGGACTCTTGGTAGATCATTGGCGCAATACAAAAATAGTGATATAAAGTGAGAAAGTTAAATTATCACAGAGAGCAGAATGTAGTTTCTTGCTTTGATGCCACGACTGGACAGGAATTTGTGGGCTCAGTTTGAGAAACGCTGGTTCCTGCCGCAAAAATCCAACCTCTAATCTGAGCCACCATCTCTAGATCCAAAAAAACTGCAGCCGGTTATTTGTGGCATCAGCAGTAATTTAGATGTTTAATGTTAAACGTAATTCAGCGTTTCTCGATTCAGCTCACTGAAGAAACTAAAGCTTTCTAAAGGAATCGCTCTAAAAGTTTAAAGCTGGGTTTAAGTAAGTTTGAGAGTAAGCTTTATGCGCTCAGAATTTTACAGAGCAAAAATGTGCTAGCACAAATGAGAGGTTATTGGCATGTCTATATGAAGAAATATATAACATATACAGCAACTTACTAAGCTCTTCAGCCACTTCATCGAGGCAAATGTAGTTATTCTCGGCGGTGCTGGGGTAATCAGGATATCGAGCTAAGAATTTATGACACAGTAATCCTAGACTTTTCTCTTTGCGACTTGGATGAGATTTTTCATATTCGTCTCCCGATAAGTGCTCCTACATTGGAAAGAAGAAAAAGAGAATCTGAATTTTTTGACAATTAATAAAACACAAAAGCCCAGCGTTCTCCATTTGTCATTAACACCTGTGAAATAAAACCAGCAAAATGTTACCTGTTGTATGTAACTAGTCAATATCCTGACTTATATTGGGTAAATACTCCAAAACTAAAACTTTTAAAACATTGTAGTATGTTAACGTATAACTTTTTATATGAATAAACAGCCTTCGGCTAACTTTAAAAAGAAAAAGTAAATAAAGACGACCCCTTTACAACGTACCTGCAAGCAGGGGTTTGCCGGCAGGACGTCCCTGGTGTTGTTTGACAGCTCCCGGCGCTGGTCTCTGCTCCTAATCTCGGGACTAGCGGCGCTGATCAGCATTTTGAGGTTGGAAGTGGGTGTCCATGGGTCGGCCGGGGGGGTTTCTTTGGGTTTCGGGGGTGTGGTGAGGGGCTGGATCTCCGTCAACACCGACTGTGAGGTAGCTGCTTGTTTCAGAGGAGTTTCCAATACGTTCCTATGTGGCTCAGAAGAGTGATTTTCCTACAAAAATTGGGATGTTAAGAACCAGAAGCGGTGCGATCCATTTATTGATAACAGTCAAAGCGGGACACAAATTAATTCCATTTTTTGGGTAGCTCGAAGCCAAATGTTGGTGCCTTATTCTGAACAATCGAACCCCTTCCCTGAAACCATTTCTTTGTGCTTTAGCTTAAGAAAAAGGGCCCTTCACATTCTGAAGGTAATTTTCCTTCTTTCCCTTGAGGTAATTTTCCTTTTTTTTTTTCCCTTTAGGGAAAATACAGTCGGAACATTAATCCGTAGGAGAAAGCTATAGAGAATGAATGAAACACCTTTTATTAAGGAAAAAAAAAAAGGCACGGGGAGCAAGGAGGAGTCCTGCTTGTTACGAAATCGGCGGATAAAGGTCGCCAGGTAGAGTTTTTGGTATTTTGGTTAATGCTCAGAAATTAACGTGAAGGTCCCAGCGCTCCATCCCGACCACCCAACTCTTTTTAATCCCGCGTTGGTTACGGCCGAGGCGGTTTCGCGGTTCTGCAAACGGCTGCGAACGGGCACCCGGCGCTGTCACCGACCCGCGGGGGACACGGCGGCCCCGGGGGGTCACCGGTTCGATTCCCCGCCCCGCCGGGAAGAACGCGATGCGGAACCCAGGACGTACCTTGTCGCCGGTCCCCATCTCCCCGCCCGCCTCTTGCATTCTCCCGCCGCCGCGCAGCCTCAGGGGGGGACACCCGCCGCCGCGATCCGCATCGGTTCTGCGGGGCGGGAGGAGCGGAGCGTTAGCGGGGAAAGCGGCGGGACCCCCCCAACCCCGCCGGGGCCGGTTCCCGTGGCCGGTTCCCGCTGCCGCCCGGGACCGTCCCGGCGCCTCCCGCCTCTGGGTCCGGCCCGCGCGCGCCCGGCGGCCCGNCCGCCCCGCCCCGCCCGCGCCGCACCGGGCGCTCACGGCTCAGCGCCGCCGATTGGTCGCCGCCGGCGGGGCGGAGCCCTTCCGGGAGCCGGTTTAAACATTTGGCGCCGTTGCTGCGCTTAGAGAACTGCTCCGCTCTGCGAGACACGCGAGAACCGGCACCCACCGGCAGTGGCGCCGCTGCCGCCGCCCGTCTCGTCCCGCCCCGCCCCGCCCCGCCGCGCGGCCGCTCCCGGTGCGGATTTGAATTCAACCCCTTGAGCCGCCGAGGCAAAGGTGGGGCGGCTCAGCCAATCGCCTCGCGTCCCTCCGCCCCGCGCAGCCAATGGGAGCGCGGCGTTCCCCCGGCCGTTCCCTCCTCCCGCCGCCGCCGGCTCTCGGGCCGGGCTCGGGGGGTTTGGCGGGTTCGCGGCGCGGGAAGCGGGGCGCGCGCCGGCCCCCTCCCTCCCGCCTTCCCCCAACGGCCGCAGGCGTGAGGGGACCGGCCAGCCCAGCGGCGGTCATTAGTTTAGCACCGCTAATTAACTTCTGGCGGGAGGGGATGGGGTTCCCCAGGCTGAGCTCCGGGGCAGGGCCCGCCCGGGGAACGCTCCCTCACCTCATGTGGAGCTGAAGAGTCCGGTAACTCGCAGGCTCTGAACTGTGAGGAAAAGCACTTCTCAAAAAGAAAGAAAATAAAAAAAAGCTTAATGACTCACCTATTGCGGGGTGGGATCAGCGGCTATTGACTTCTTGGCCAGGAGGTTTTCTTGGTGCCCCCTCAGATAAGATTTACTCGCTGCCTGGTATTAAAACGGGCTGTTCCGCTTATCGTGGAGGTTACAACACATCTGGGGTTCAAACCCACTTTACTTCAGGCATATCTTTTTTTTTTTTAAATGCTAGAGCTGGGATTGTGTAAAGACAAAAGCTTTTTAGTGTAACCACGTAATTTTCTAAAAGGAAGTCTTGTAAATTCAAATGGAAAAATTGCCCGAGTCACCTTCGCTCCCTGGTGTCAGCAGCCATGGAACAACCAGAGTTGATTCTCTTGCCTCATCTCAAACAGTGGCGTTTAGGGTTGGGTGGGTGTTTGCTCTTTTTCTGTGTTTGTGCTTTGACACAATGACTCTGTATTGGCCTCTTTTTGTGAAAGGTGCCCTGGGAGGTGCAGTTCTGCGAGCCCAGAATTGTGCGTGTGTGCCTCCAGAAGTGTAATTATAAACAGTAAAAAAACGGTGGGGGTTTGTTTGTTTTTCAGGGATGGTAATATTTGGTGGAATTAGAGTTACTTAAATGAGGAGCAAATGCATCCGTGTATTTCAGAAATCAAACTGGAAGCAAACAACCTCCAGGCTTTTACATTCAAGCTGTTGCTTGATTACTTTTTTTCATTTATGCTGAGCTTTGAAAATTACCCTTATCCCCTAATCAAGAAGCCATTATCCCTGTTCAAACACATGGCAATATCCCTCGTGCCCTTTGCTCCGGGGAGATCTTTCTGAATCTCCAACTTAGCCTGACAATCTGTTTGCTTTGAAAGCATCGCGAGTTTTTAACTGAAGGTTAAAAGAA
Organism: Pampusana beccarii; assembly: GCA_013399365.1. NCBI lineage: Eukaryota > Metazoa > Chordata > Aves > Columbiformes > Columbidae > Pampusana > Pampusana beccarii. The sequence continues at coordinate 916,189 of VWYH01006691.1, read as the reverse complement.
TCGCTATCGTTATTACCATTGCTGAAATAATTATTCTGCTAGTGACCTGCGTGCATCCTGTGTGGTCTTCCTTACTGTGCTGCTGCCTTTGTCTTCCTGAGATTATAGAAGTACACGGAGCAGTTGATCAGTGTGTCCAGCTGCAGCCATCAACTTAAACTGCTTGTATTTCCTTCTGCTCTTGCTTGAGCTGCTCTCTGTAGCCCCAGGTACGAGAAGTTAAGAAATAAGTCTTTTAATGGATGACCTTGAAGCCGTTTGCATGACGATTCTCATATGGGGTGTTTGCTAATTGCAAGGGATGTGCTGAATCAAGATACCACCTGATGCCAGAAATCAGCGATTTTATCTATGCCGGTTCAGCTAAAGAGTTACTTGAAGCATCGTCATGCGGATTAAAGATATGTGTGATATATCCTAGTGGTTTAGCCAAATCCAGCGAATGATAAGCTAGGATTGTATGTAAGGTGGTAAATAAGTCAAGAATATGCAATTTGAAGTGCTTCTAGTGCCTGTATTGTAGTTAAGATGCCTCTTTATCTTGTCCATAGATATTTTCCTCTCCCAGTAACAGCATCAGCTATGCAATATGCTAAAGAAAGCACTGATCTGGTTTGCTTTGCTCAGAGTTGTACTTTTGGTAGGAACATATGTTGTCAAGAATGGATTTGTTTTAGTGTGATCACAAGGCAGCAAAGTTCAGCATCTTGTGCCCGTGTGCCTGGTGGATGTGACGCTGTGCTGCTCTCAGGCGGAATTGTAATTAATGGCGCACGTAAAACCACGTGCATCGAGAATTTTACTGAAATCATTCTTCTTGGGTAATTCCATGTATAACTCGCAGGTTGCCCGGGGAAGTGGTGGAAGCTCCATCCTTGGAGATATTCAGAAGCTGCCTGGACGTGGTCCTGGGCGAGGGGCTTTAGGTGCCTGGCTTGAGCAGGGAGGTTGGACAAGGTGATCTCCAGAGGTCCCTTCCAGCCTCATCCTTTCTGTCATTTTGTGACAAGTCTGCCAATTACATCTCTGGCTGTCACCTGTTGTAAAGTTTTTAAAAACCTCACTGGTGTCATGCGAATTTAAAAGATTCTGTGGTTTGTACAACCTGCAGAAAACTGAACTTTCTGTGAATTTCTGACCCGCTGCCTGTTTGTTCAGACTATTTTGGGTTGTTTTCCTCAGCGAACTAGTTTACGACTATTCTTTCCAGGACTGGAATTATGAATTTCTAAGCAATAGTCACCTGTGGGAGCTCTGCAGCAAAGTTCTTCAAGTTAGACATTCCGATTCTGTTGTTGAAATGCTGCTTGTGGGAATCTGTGTGAGTGCTGCTGTTTATTGTGGACGTCTCTTTAAATTGTCATGTTTGCTTTTCATGTTCCTTTTACTCAAGCAATTTTTAAAGGCAATAGATCTTTTATTATAGCTTAATTCTAATGTCTGATGGGTATCAAGGAGAAACTACATTCTTCCACAGATACAGACGTGTAGTCCACAAATTCATGGTATAAGCAGACCCTGAAATACGTCACAAATATCTTGTTAGATTGGGTAAAATATTTGATATATTTTAACTATAGATAAATATTCAATGAAAATGAGAAGGCGGCAGAGTAGATTCGAATGTACAATGTAATAGTCTCAAATCACAGCTTTTTCTTATTCAGTTGCTGCTGTGAAGTTAATCTCTCCAGTCACTTCAAAATTCTGCAGTAACTAGGATTATAATACTTATCCTTTTGCTGTGCTCGCCTTCGCTCTGCGTTACGTTGTAACAAAAATATATCTCCATTTCAGGGCTGTGAAGGAAGTTTTCCGGAGCGTGAGGATAACTGGAGACTCTGCCTCTTGCAGGAGCGGCGTTGAGCGCTTGGGTTCACTAGAGGTCGGGCTTATTTTACTCCTTTGCATCTACAAGACGCGGCTGCTAAGTCCTGGAGGTGCGTTCGCAGGCTGCATTTATGTCATATTTACCCAGCAAAATGACATTTTAAAGTGTATAACAGCACTAAATGGCTTTATTTAGATTATTTAAAAAATACTTTTGACGATTAAAGAGATACAGTAGGGAAATGATGGCAAACAAGGTGCTGCGGGCAAAGAAATCACAAGGTCTAAAAGTGATCTCACCCCACATCTGGGTGCAGGCAGTGTCTGGCCCAGAAGGCACCGCAAGTGCTTTACTAGAGCCTTACCTAATCTCGTATTCATTAGCCTGCATAAAATTAAATCATATTAAGGCATATTATTGCACAAGTTGATTCGATTTAGCTTCAGTTTACTTGCTTTCTGTTGTTACATTATCTTTTAAAATTAAGCAAATTAAATCAGCTGGTCAAACTCAGAAGTGAAGGCGGGGAAGGAAACAAAAAACACTATTATGGAAACGTGGATTCCTAAACAAACAAATGCCTTTTTCAGGCATGCTAATTGCAGAGAATGCTAATTAAAACTTAATGCATGCACCAGAAACTACACTGGAAGAATATTAATAGCATGGTACAAAGGGAAATAGAGATGTGGAGTTTTGGTGCTTCACTTCTGTTGGTAAATTCTTTCTGCTAAGATGGATTATTAGGAAAAGAAGATAACAACAGCACAGATGTGTGTGTGTGTGTATTCAAGAGCAAACACTTTTGAGGTTCAGCAAGGCGCTTTCTTGGCGCTGGTGCTGAGCCTGAGAGCTCAGAGCACTGGGTAAAGGGCACATTTCTACTTCAAATCCATTCTGTTCTTCGTAGTTAAACGCTTTACTGGTGGTAGCATCTAAATTATTTTAGTATATTCTAAATTTTGTTCTTTCAACATTTTGGATCTGAGCAGTCTCTACAAGGAGTTGAGACTTGTGGCCATTTAGGTGGATAAATTATTTTTTTTTGAGAAATGAAGAGGAATAGTGCTTGCCAAAGAGATACACAGACAAGTCTTTCACTGAGATGTTATTTCTTGATCCAAATCTGAAGTGTAAGTTGGAGTGAAGCAGAGGATTAGATTTACAGAGTGTTTCAAAAAGACAGACCCAATTTCAAAGCAGTGATTTCGCATTGGGTCCAGCTTTTTGAAATACCATGTATATTACTTTTTTTACTGCTTTGTGTGCTTTCTGCCCAACTCACTGAAGTCAGAAGTTCATGGGCAGGCTAAAACACGAGGTCAACTCTGTTTCTCAACAGAGGTTATTATAGTAGTGACAGAACCCACATTTTATATTTATATATACACATAATTTCTACAGAACCTGCAGATCCATTGTATGTTGCATGTCTCGTTCTCAGAGGGATCCATGCTGCAAGCTGCCGTGTCCATCAGCCCAAGCTGCTTTGTGTTATATATTCTCCCAATGCTGACTTTTGCTGGTGATTGAAAGAAAGATGAGCCGGTGAATGCTCAGAGAGGATGAGACAGGACCAATAAAGACGAGGGTGGATAAATGTCTGTGGGATGAGAAGTGTCACCAGTGCTTGTGTATAAAACTAGTCAACAAAAAACTTGGAATGACTATACAGTAAGTTCATTCCCTGCCAGAATGATTTATGGGACAGAGGAAAAAGTTTGCTCTTATTTTGTTATTTGCAGGAGCCTTTGGAAGGTCTTATTTCACTAGGTGATTGTGCTACTGAAATGGCTTATATTCATTTTGTATTTCTTCTGTCATATATTTACAGTGGAATCTATCATGGATTCTTAAAGCAGCCTATGAAGCATTTTTCCTAAGACCTGATTTCATTAGGTTCTTGCCAATGAGCAGCATCTAAGTTCTTATTCAAAAGGATTCCTGCTGCACGGACACATCCAAAAGTTCATGTTCATCCAAAATGCGGATTCTTACACAAATTTCATCCCTCCTCAATGCTTCAGCTGAGAAATGACACACATAATATTAAATGGCATGTACTGTAGGATTAACAAAACAATACACTGACATTTTACAGACACACTGTGCTCCTCTGGTTCCACTGAATATATTCACAGTATTCTTGTGTTGAGTTGTTTGGCTTAACTCATTGAGTTGGAAGAATGTTGCATTCACACCAAGCAATACATTTTCATCTAAATTGACTGGTTTCAGAGGATTTACATCAAAACTGACTTTGGTTCAAGAACGTTAACAGTATTTTTTAATCTGAAGATTTTTCTCCATTTCAGTGAAACTCTCCTTTCCCTGAATTGTTGTACTGCATTGTGTTTGAAAGCTGTTTCTTTGAAGTTTGCTCTTCACGTGTCTCATTTTAAACCCTCTGGCCAGCTCTGCCTTTCTCACTGGAGCCACCTTTTCATCTTAAGGTGCTTCTTGTTCTGTAGATTCTCTTCCTCTAACTTCTGGCAGCTCATTTGTTTCGCATTGACTCTCAGATAATACCATTCCAAGAGATGTGTCCTTGGCTGTTGGGTACCGCAGCGATGGGCGCCTGCATTGGGACACGAGTGTGCATGAGATTATCTGTAAGTTTGTGATGTGCTGATGAACACGTGGAACTCAACGTTCCTTCTTTCTGCCTGTTTTCCAGCTGAAAGGGTTACTTAGGGAATGACCTTCTGCGATTGGAGAAGTCCGGATTTTCCAGAGGAACTCGGCACCACGTTCCCCGTATCCAGTCTCCCTTGGAGTAAGTACAGCTGAAAGTCAGACTGTTTGTGCTGTGGATTCCATGTTGTGGAATGAGTAATACAAATTCCTTACTCCTTGGTGCATTATGATGGCATAAAGGGAACAGGGAATTCTGAGTTTCTCCTCTGTTCAATTAAAAGCAAAATTCTGTTTCGAGTTGAAAAGAGACTTGTCTTTCCATTAGCTAGTCTTCCTGTGTCTTTTCTGTGTAGAGGGAGTTATTCAGCACTGCACACATAACCTTTTTCTTTTTTCCCCTAAGAGAATGCTGCTTGAGCACAGTAAATCCACCACAAAGCCTGTAATATCTGAAATAAACTTTACTTGCACCTGCCATCGTCTGTTCCAAATGCCATCTCTATTGAAACACTCCTCTATATTCTGCATGTAGCAGCTTAACCAAGCTGAATTATTTCATCTGCCACAAAGGGATTAAACATGTCAACAGTAATTATCTTTGCCTTATTCTCTGGCAGTTGTTTTTCCTTAAATATGCTCAGAGGTTCATTAGAACTTTCTCACTAAATCTCTTGATGCATAAATCTATCAAGGTATCATTTGCTGGCGTAGCGAGCGCTGGCACACGTGTCCACTCTTGCAAACAGGAGGCAGTCAGGAGGGTTTTTCTCAAATCCCAGCTGAGTTTACATTCTGCTTGGAAGCCTCTGAGGCTGCTGCTAGAAAGTGATTCTAACTGATGAGGTTTTTCTGCAAAGGTTTGTGTTATTAGTAGAAAATACTTAGTGCTTTAAATCCTAATGACAGTCGAGCTGTACTTTTAACTAGAACTGGCAGAGGTGAGTGACGAGAACAGAGCAAACAAGGAGAATGACTAAATTGGTCCCTAATTTCATAGATTTTGCAAAGATATAACACTCCCCAGCAACAGACTCCTGAGCTTTGTGTGTTCCAGTTTATAAAATAACTGAATAGGTTGTATACAAAACATTTTGAGTGCTATTTCTCCAAAGCTATTTGTAATTCTTGTCATTAAAATAGGTTTGATTTCATGTTGTGATTAATTAACAATTTGTTACTTCAAATGACTGTAAAATGTCATTTACCAAAGCCTTAGAGTGAAGGTTTTGATTAAAATATCACAGAAGTTAAGAGAAATGAAAGATTTTGTTAATATTAAGTTTTTGTTAATATCAAGTTTTAAAGTTTTGGTTTGTTTTTTTTTTTTTCCTGAAGCATTAAAGCCATATTTCACTCTTTTGAAGTATTTTTATTGGGAAAATAAAGTATATAGTCAAATATACATTAACTTAGACCTGTGTGACAAAATAGCTCACAGTCCCATGTTATTAAAGGAAACTTGTGTTTATTTTCGCTGGATTCCTGCTGAAAGCCGAGCAATTAAGGCTTAATAGCTCGACAAATACATTTAGGATACTCTCTGGACATTATAATATTCCAGATGATGCCATTGGCATAGACAGTACAATGCGGTAATACTCGTGCTCCAAGGAGGCACGGAGGATGATAAATTCACATTGCATTGTACCCATCGACATAAAATCCAGTTTGCTTTGCTTGACAGCCTTGCCAGCTCTTCACAGAAACGATAATTCTCTGAGGATATTTTCTTGTGAAGATACAAAGGGAAAAAAGAAACTTAAATGCGTTTGAATATTAATTTCCTAGCTATCGTGTTCTGTTTTGTTTCCTCCCCCTTGGAGAACGCAGGGAAATGTGCGGTGCTCTAACAAAGAGCTTGTTTTGCTTCTGAATAACCTGACACGGGGGAAAATTTTGCATCCAGCGAAGATTATGATTAAGTGAGGTTTTCACTGTGAATTCCCTCCTGGGGGAAACCTGCCCTGTCAGTCAGATACCCACGATGTGCAGAGTTCGCTCCTTTTTCCCCTGAAGGGACGGATACGGTGTTTAGCCACGATGGAGAGTTGTCCATTAAAATGACGCTCAGCACGCTGCGCTCCTGAGATGCGGCGTGCCAGGCTCTTAACAGCCACGTAGGCACCTTTTTCAAGGGCCATTTGTCCTGAAGGAAGCTTGCTGTGCATCCTCCCGAGCAAGGAACGCCTTCTTGTTGGTGGTTTAAAACAGGGCAGCCTCCTCTTTAGAGAGAATTTTGCCGTGTGAAATGATGCTCAGCGGCGTCAGACTGTGCGAGGGTGGGACAGCAACCGCTTGGTTTTACACCTGTTTGCTCTTGCCATTTCTTGTCTGAACTACAGTAGCATCAAAAGTTGCAGCCGGAAAATACACAAGGAAGGGATTTCCAGTAATTATGGTGCTTGTTTGAGAACTGGGCTTAGATCTTCTACAATCCCTGCTCGACTCAGCTGACCGCAGACTTTAGATACTGAGTCCATTCCCTTAGCCAAGCCCATTCCAGCTTCCCCACTCACCCAAACAGTTGCCTCTGGCTATGCCTGGGATTATTTTAAATTTTCTGCATGGTTAATATTATATATAAGCAAATATTCATTCAAAGAGTGAAAAAGAACCAGAATGTCGCAGCAAGGTATTCCTTGTGACTCCAGCAAATATTTCACACAAAATACCTCTATGTTGTTTAGTGTAAGGCAAGAACAGCATGTTGACACCCTCCCTTTTCAATTGCACTGCCTTTCTTTGGCCTGATAAAAAGCAAATTATGGCCTACAAGTGAAAGAGCTTAAAGAGAAAAATGGGGAATGTTCTCCTGGTGGCTAAGACCGTGCTAAGGAGATAGAATGGAGACGTTCAAAAGAACTTAAGGCTTCTTTCTAGGGAGGATTTCAGACTAATTTTGTGGTACAGAGCAGATGTAGCTACTGAATTCTAGAAGTAGGCATAGACTAAAAATCCTGAGCGAAAGAAGATGCTACTTATAAAAATTACAAAGGCCTGAGAGGGGTGAGGGTGAAGCTTGTTGAATATGTTGACTGCTCAGCTTTTCACTGTCTCTTGAGTTTGTGGGTGCAAGAATATGTCCTCTTTATGCATTTAGCCAGCATATCCGTTGCTTTCTTAGTCTATTCAAATTACAATATTTATATTAAGTAAAGGTGAAATCTGGGTGGTTTTTATCTAGGGGGGTTGAAAAGGCAAGGTTCAGACCCATCTCTGTGTTATCCATTCCCCCAGATTGAAGAAGTCCATGGAAAATTAGAAAAGCCAGCACCACTGCTGTTTTTATTTCACTTCTCAACAGCTGGATTTCATACAAAAACATGATTAACGACAGACACTGTCAGGTAAGCAAGGCTCAATATTTTTCCTTCAGACGTTACAGTATGCACAAGCCTGCATTGACAGACAAGTTTGGAGAAATTAAATACAGGCAGGGTCAGGTTCACTCAATTATGAAAAGACAAAACCTCCCTGTCCTGGGAATATTGGCGTTGTCATTAACAGAAGAGAGATGGGGCTCACAAAACTGAAAATGGATTTGGAGGATGGATGGCGTATTGGCGTGGAAAGCTGCTGTTTATATCGGAGCAGACGTGATGTTTGGACGTACCAAAAACCACACCTCTCTGCAGTGGCCTTGGTGGCAGCACAAGCAGTGCCCGAAGTGGCCGTTATACAGGGGCCAGATTGCTCTTGAAAATTTTGTTTTCCTTCACGTAATTGCTTGAATGAGGCTGAGGGACAACGCCTGACATGGGGACGGTTTGCTGGGACGATTGACAGCCCACTGGGTTGGAGATAAGCATGTTTCTCCTGTTGTTTGCAGGAAGTCCTGCCTCGTGTTAATTCATTTATCTCCATAATCAGTGAGTCACAGATCAAGATAAACACTTCTGCAGAGTCAATGAAACTAATTTTTATTTTTATAATTGGATCTTAAGAGCCACCTGATTTTGCATTTAATCAAGACTGTAATTTCAGCTGTAAACATCTGATATTTTATTGTAATGAAGAGGCTAAGAATGAATAGAGCCACATTTTTGATTAACTAGAATTTTGTTGCCAGGGAATTAATCTGTTTTCTCTGTGGGGAAAAAAAAAAAAAAAAGAAGCAACCACCAACCGAAACCTCTTTAAAATGAGTTTCTCAGCAGGGATAATGAAATGTTGAGTGAACTCCAGCAGCAGATACATTTCAACATTTCTTTGTTTCCCTGGATTAAGGGGGCAAATGGGAGAAAATAGGTGACCGTTAAATACTGAATATGGCTATTATTTTTCGTGAACATAAAATAAGAGAAGAGCTGGACCTAAGACTTCCTGGTCACTATTTCTGGGTGAGATAAGAGTGAGTTTAGCTAGCTCAGACCTGTATTCATGTAGAAAGAGCTCTGGCGTTGGAGTCTATCCTAGTCAGCTGCTGCTAGATCAGCCGAGGAGCTGCTGTTGTGATACCTCAGATGATCCTTTGGACCGATTCCCATTTTCTTCTGAGGCAACGGGGTGATGCCAACAGAACTGACAAGCCAAAAAAAAAAAAGATGAGTTAACCGTACCGCAGCAAACTTTCCTGAATTTCTTGTGATTTATACATGTGAATCCATTTGTGCACATGGCAAGCTAATGTGTAATTTCCATGGGCAGGAATAAATAAAGCAACCACTTAGTATTTTTAAAAGGTTGTTTTCTGTCATTACTTAAGGCAGCAGGGGATGTGTTTCATTTCTTTTAAGTCTAAAGGAAGAAAATGCTTTTTCTTTGCTAAAAAAAGCTTCCACAGTTCTGTGATTTGTAATAAGTAATGTGCCAGTTGCCATATTCCAGCTTTAATATGTCTCTTTAGGATGCAGAAAGCCAAGTTCATGACAATGATAACCAGTCAGCATCAGAAAATCCAAAAGAAGACTGTGTCTCGGAAGTGGGGATCCAAATGCCGCAGTTGAGGCTCATCAATATTGGTAAGTGTTTTAGATGTGAGTAAATGAGACTTGCTGCTGCTGTGTGCTTCTGGCAAAGCAGGAAATCGAGGCACCAGACGACAATAGCCGAATGTGCGGATGCACGACTGCGGTTTGAGGGCTTTCCTTGGTGGGACTGGAGCATTTTATTGCCCTGTTATCTCTGAGAGAGTACAGAAATACCTTGGGGTGAGGACGCTTGGGGTCCAAAGCTTCACTTCATTTTACTGTTAAAAAACCAATTGAACAAAACCAACGAAATGCCAAAGTCCTGTGTAAGACTGATTAATGGTATAATAAGCAGTTAGGTCTTGCTATTAGAATAGTTGAAACTGTACTGATGTTATTTTCAAATTACTTTCTCTGGAAGACGTGCACTGTAATTTTTCTTGTGTGAGTGATGACATATATGGATTGAACACTTGAATACAGTGATCTGGACTATTCCTTAAGAAAATGTTTGTGGTTAAATGAGGACTGGGTTGTTTCTTTCTCCAGCTCATGCTAAGCAGTGGCTGAAGAGCTCTTCTCACACAGAGGAAGTTATCATTGAAAATTGTCTCCTGTATTAATCATCTCAGTTCTAGGGAGAGGGACAAGGAAGGATGGGTTCCTTATCCCTTGAAAAGCCATATAAAAAGCCTTAAATAAGTTTGCTCAATAAACAAAGTTCCTGTCAATGAGATATTAGTTCTTGTGCACTAGGTGCCTAAATACTAAATGGAAAATCTCGTATCTGTATTACAAGGTCATAGACTATTTTGTGTTAGTAAGGTGCTCATATAATGGCTTGAAAAATGAAAACTGTTTCCTGAAAATGCCTCTGTGTTCAGAGCCCTTTCTAATTGGGGAAAATCAGTTCAGCAGAGTCCATGTGCCAAAAGAGGGAGAGAATGAAGAGAGGACATGCCTGAGCGGCTTCTATCCGATCTTCCAGCTATTCAGGGTAGAAGACCCTGAATGTAGCACCCCCCAAAGACAATTTATAGCTTGCCTATTTGAACAAGCAGCTTATGGTATATTTTGAGATACAAAGTTGGATTTGCACAAAAATTTGTATCCTTCTAGAATAGGCATAGCTATTTCTTCCCTGTCTGGTCAGCTACATTTATGTCTCATGGAAGCAGTGAACAAACATTATTTAAATTAAAGTACTTTGTTGTTTATTTATCACTTCCATGAATTACTTTTTAGAAGAGGCTAAAATGTTGTACACATCTTAGAAACTGCAGCCAAAAAGTCTTTTCACTTTAAGAGGAAGCCATGAGTACCACGAATCCCAATCTATTGTGTTCCTTTTCTGGAAAGCGAGTCAGTTCAAAATTCAGGTGTCCAGCTCGAATCCATGGTCTGTCTTAAGTCTGAAAGCTTGTAAGTATTCAGTTGTGAAGCGAAACAAACAGTAGGTTTAGCTTGACTGCTAATTTACGGATGTATTCTGCTTTCTTGCTTACTCTGTTTGCTACCTTTGTCTTTAAACCGTGCTCTAAACACCAATGTGACTGTTGTTATATGAGCTATATCATAAAAGAATGACAGACCATGGATGAGGAGGACCTTTTTCATAAATCATTTCCCTTTGCAATGCTTCTATTTTTGTCCTCTTTAAAATAGGTAAAAAGATTCTATTTTTTCCAAGTACTAATAAGAAAATTTGTAAAGCAAAGGAATTCTTTGACTCCAGGTGGTTACATATTACCTACCAACCCTCCAAATACAGAAAAGACATCAGAAGGTTGAACTGGTGTCCCTTCCTTCTTCCTAACAGATCTGCTTCTTTCTCGCTTTGATCATGGATATGTGCGTTAACCTTTCCGGTGTTAATATTGAAATTGCTATTTTTGGTTAAGAAAAAAAAAAAGAGACTTTCAGTCTATTGCAGTGCTAAAGTATCATTTCATTTCACAGTCTACCTCCTTAAAAGGTTGTCACAGCAGCAGTAAACCAAAGATTAGTTAAAAGCCATGACAAAATTGTAATTTTATTCTTAACATTCCCATCTGTAAGAAAATGGGCGACAAAAGGTTTCCGCCCCACTGAAAATTCCTGCTCTCTTACATCTTCTTAACTGACAGTGCTTGGATAATAGTCAGAACATAGGAAAAAGATTATAGCTTTACGTTAGTGACACTGGAGTTACGGCTGAAGAGGTGCTTTCATTCTAAACCATCATTTTCAGACACAGCTTTCGGAATATATTTCCGTTTGGGCTCCCATTACACATGCTTGCTTTCATCCCAAAGTGGTTGGTGGCTTTTTTGTTTAGTCTTTTTTCTTTCATTACATTTTTCTTGGCCATTTATTTGATAACTAAACATGTGGGGAAAAAATATCTTCATAATTTCATCAAGAGTCCAGATTTTGTTTTCTGCATGTTGGTGTCGGTGCTTCTGCAGAACATCTGCCTTTGATACAGTAGAGGAAATTCTTGTTGTAGATAACTATTCAAAGTGCTGAAAACCTGCCTGCAATCTTTTGGTTTTAATTTCTTGAAATAACCAGGGAATTCTCCCTTAAAAAAGAATCCCAAAGTGTGATATCATGGTTAAAAATGTAAATGTGTACGAACTTATTCATTAAATTGCCCCGTGTGAATAGCGGCTACACATATCTGAGTAATAAGAATAGATGATTTCTGATGGTTTAGAGCAGGATTCCACTCTCTTTTATGATGTGGTGGGAAAAAAAGCGTCTGTTTCACTAACAAATGCCATAAATAAAAGCCAGGCTTCATACACAGCTTCAGTTTTGACTTCCCTAACGCTCGCAGACAACAAACCCCCCTTTGTTTATGCACAGTGTAGATTAGCAGCTTGATGTGGGAAAATGTTGAGGAACTGGGAAAGTCGAATCCACTGCTGTGGCTGCTCGGCGGAGCCTCTGTCAGTCCGCAACAATAATAATTTCAATCTCTTGGCTTCCAGTGTAAATGGATTAACCCAAAAGATGAATTAACGTTGAGACGTTTTGTTATTTCAGCGAGAAACTACCCTGGGTGCCTGCGCACATGTGCAAAGAGAATGAAAGATCAGCAAAAAGAACCAAAGATCATTAAAAACCAAATAAAACCCAAATCCTGAGTGGGAAGTTTCTCTAATGTGACCCTGTCTCATCTACAGCTATTCTTAAGTTATTTAAGGTGGTGAACATTTTTTATTTGAGAGAGCACATAGATGCTTTACTATGTTTCCAAGTACCACTAAGTGCAGATCCAACAATATATCAGTATTGTCCATTGCACTTCTGAGACAAAATGAGATTTGTAGAGAAAGCAAATAAAGAGATAGAATAGTTAATCTGGGCACTATCTGTGTTCCTGGGGCCAACTTTGCTACAGTGCTTGACCCAGTGGGTACTGGTGGCAGCATCTGGAAGCAACACGCACAAAACGTATCCCAGCAAGGTCCTGCTCACCCTCAGAGTCTCTCTGAGGCCACAATTTCACAGCACAACTGGTCCCGGCAATATGACTGGGAATATGTGTTGGGGAGGCTTTTTCCTAGCTTTTTTTAAAAAAAATATATAAACGTGAAGATTTCAGCATTCCTATGGCTCAGACAGTGGCCTTTTACTGCAAGGCTAGAGCCCCCGAAGCAGGACAAAAACTGATATCAAGTTTACAGAAACACCATCTTGTTTTTTATTGTAAAGCTGCCATGGGGCAGATGAAGGGAAATCCAAGGCTGTGTAGCTCTGCACGCTGTGAGCAAAAATCCTGCAGTCGTGAGCCCGCAGACGTGGCTGACTGTGCTAAAACAAGCGCCTTTTCTTTGGAATAAGGGTTAGTTACAGTAGAAATGCCGTAAAAGCGATGCCCTTGAAAAGATACAGTTTTCTTTTAAAGGAAATACTGAGCCTAAGGTATAGTTTCATCCTTTCTATTCCTCCTTCTCCATCCTTTTTTCCCCTCTCCTCTCCCTGAAATCTCTCACAGTAGCTTGGTCAACAGCATTTTCTTGCTTCATTGGTTTTGAAAAGGACTTGCTGTTCCCTGCTGGTAGATTATTTCCAGGAGACTGTCTCAGGTCAATAGTCATAACATTCTTTGCTCATCTCCCTCTTTCCCCCAACCCAGGCAAAACAAAACAAAAAGATAAAGTTGAACATGAGTAAATAAATAAAGCAATATAGAAACTTGGGAAGTGGTAAAGGGAAGCGTGTTGTTTTTTACGAGTATTTTTGGTATGGAACCTCCTTCTTCTTTACAAGTACCTGGTCTCTGCATGTAATTCCCATAGAGAAATCTCTCCTACAAGGCATAAGCAGCAGCAGTGAGGCTTCAGGTGAAATTACTGAAAAATATCAGGACTTTTTATTGGTATTAATTTTATTGCAGTCTTCGAAAACAGATTACTTGCTCTAAAAAGTCTAGGACATGGTGAGTGTAAAGAAGAAATTAGCCAATGTAAACATGTTCCAGTTGTGGTTACCTTGGATATTAGTTCTTTAGGTCTTGTTTCTACTCTCCTTCAGCTTTATTTTAGCAGTTTATAAAAAGGCAGAAAGGCTAATACGCATGCATTGTAACTCAGGTCTTGTTTGCTTTTCCTAAAGTGTGAAATGAGCTTCCACTTGTAATTGCAGGTTTTCTTGATTGATGTGAAGCTATTTTCTCTGTAAGCAGATACTTCTCATTTCCAGCTCTGTTCAAAGTATGAATAATCAATTAAAAAAAAAAAAAACTTGGGGAAAAAAAATTCAAATTGCAAAGAGGTTCATTTCCTAATGCCCCAGGACAGCAAGAAGTTTGGAATTTACATGCCCTTGACATGACTGTTGACTCTTCTGTTGACTGAAAGCTGCACATCAAGAGAGCGCTCTGTCATTACGTGATGACAATGCATCATTTCCCTGGCAGATACAAGGCATTTTCCCTTTGGGTCTTGCTTATGAATTTTTACAGCTCAGAGAACTGCAAATATGTTTGATAGGGAAGTGTATCTGTGACCAACGGAAATATAAAAGGGGAGGAAAAGTTGCAAGACTTCACACAATACCTGCTCACCTCCCGAAATGCCATGTCCTTGTGCATCGAGGACATGGCTGCTTTCTGGGGGATGCTGTCTTGTTGTTGCACACGGTACTGCATCCTTTGGAATGGATTTTGCGAACCATCAATAGAATTATTTATAAAATGAACTTGTCAGGTTAGCAAAGGCACAGGAATTTGGCTGGCCATTAAAGATGCAAAGGTATTTTAATGTATTGCACACTGTGCGTTTTCCCTGCCTCCATTCCAAGCCAACTTTACTGTCTTGGTTAAGTTATTTCATACAACTTTGAATGTTGTGATATGTAAAGCAAATCTGTTTCCATGAAAAGTATGCTGTAAAACCTCTGTAGGCTGCAATGAAGTTTAACATGTCCAAAACATTCCATTTTTTGCAATCTGATCTATTCCCTGTTAATTTCTGCTACTACTGTTGTCATTGTATCTAAACTGGCTGTACACAAGCAGTTGTAAACACTTCCTAACAACTTTTCCAGCACTATGAATTACCTTGAAGGCACATAGGATATAAATGAAGAGGAAAATAGTGGATTTTCCATATGGTCTAAGTACTCTATGAAATTTCAGAAATGCTCTTTCCTATTTATATCCATGCATCTCTTTGAGTTTCAGCCTTTAAATCATTACCTTTTCTCTCAGAACTGGTGTGAGGCTTAATTCATTAATGTCCGTAGAGTGCTTTGAAATCCTTAGATGAAAGAGATGATAGAAGTGTGAAATGTTAGTATTAAAGCAAAAATGTGAACCCATAACCTCGCTCTTTCTCTCCTTTAGCTCACCTGTTCGTGAAGATCTTTGTAATCATATACACTTACCTTAGAATCGAGGCAAATACATTTTCCTTTGATGTACAGACAATGTGAGGTTGTAAATGCCCTTTTTTTTAAAAAGAATCTTTTTCACATTAACAAAGTTAATGTAAAATCTTCTTAGCTATGTTTTTAATCTTCTATTCACAGTCTGTGCTTCCCCAATTAAAATGTGGCCCTGGTTAAATCCAGCTGAATCTTGTAGGGCTGCATCAGTGTTGAGAGGTTGGTACTGCTCTCTCCATAGGAAAACAGAAGTTCTTCCATCAGGTTTACATAACTTCAAACTCTAAAATAGCTGGCATCACACAATGTTTTCAAAATGCATCATTTGTTTTCCAGATGGGAACCATCTTCTGTGTCCTACCATCGACATCGGTTTCTCCAAAGGATATTCTATAGGATGACCCATGTCAGAATGACCTCGGGAATCCAATCTTCTGTGCGAATCATGGTCAGCTATAAGATCAGACCAGGTTTCTTAGGGCTTTATCCAGTCAAAGAATATCTCAGCCTACCGAATTTTATCTGGAGCTGCTAGATCATCCACGAACCCCCCTGCTTCTGTTTCCATTACAATCAAAAACCTATGGAACCTTTTAGCAATAATACTGCAATTAATACCCCAAAATCCAAAACAACCTTCACAAAAACTGATGTAGATGTTGCTATTGGGACACGAGGATTATTTTTTTTTCCATCTTGACAATTTATCTCTGTAGCCACAAGATTGTCTGTGGGCCTCCCCAGTAACTTCTTTTGCCCTGTGAGGAAAATCAGAGAGAGGGTAAGAACTGTTAAGAAGGCTGTGGGAGATAAGCCAGCTGACAAACAGGATGGAGAGCTCTATCAGCGGGGAAAAACCCCCACCAAACCTGTATTCAAAGCTCACAGCATTTGCGATGTCCAGATTGTGCGTGGCAGAGCAGCCGGTCACGTTTTTAAAAAGATACCATTGTGGGGTCTCTCATCATCCCACTGGAGTTCATGCGAACCTTTCCGACAAGTGACAATTTATTCCAGAATTTCAGAATTTCAGTCCTTTCTGCTGCTGCTGTGCCATTATCCTGCTCTTCCAGTTCAGCCGTTCAAAGTCAGTAGAAAACTCTTGTGACCTCTTTGTTTGCAGACAGAGCAGATATCTGCAAGCCAATTTTGGAGAGCAGCTAGTTTGCATCTATATTTAAATACTCAAATAAGCATATGTTTATTCAGATTTCTCTTTAAAGTTCAGGCTCTGAAAGTTGCTCCTGTATTACATATGCATGTGTTGATATAATCTGGAATTTTGAGTTGATTGTAATATTGCTACTAGATATTAGACTAGAGTTGTTTTACCACCACTTCTTCCTCAAAGGAGAATTAATCATTGACTTAACTCGAATGCTAATATGAATGATTGCATTGTTATGCATTTGTTGTTTTATTTAATGTTTCAGCCTTCTAGGTCCCTTTTGAAAACAGGCTTAGCCAACCAAACTTAACAAGCTTTTACTTGAGTGTGTATAAATGTTAAGTAAACAAAATATTTTTGCTGCTAATGCTTGCAGTATTCAGCTTCATTAAACATGTTTATATGCAGTCTGTAACCTTTTGCAGCATACACAGCTAGCCTGGAAGACAGATTCTGTTCAGATAAAAGAAGACGACATTGAAAATGTATTTTGGAGAACTTGTTTGAATGTAGATCTCCCGAGATGCTCTCAAGGTGCCTTGTTCAAGCCAAAGACCTCAAATCTCAAAAACTGCGAGGGGTGTAACAGGTCAGGTTGGCTTTTCTTAGATGGACTTTCCACTGAATATCAATTAATAACCAGTTTGCGCTGTGAAGTTGTCCATGGTTCACGGTGTCCCTACAGCCGAGCAGGAGTCCTGGTTACACAGTGGCTGCAGGCTGAGGCCAGCGCGGTGCGAGGGTTCCTACATCCCGCTTCCCCCCAAAAAGGGGTTTGTTTCCAATTAGGTGTCCAGGCTCACGGGGGCAAGGAGACACCAACAGCAGAGAGAATGTCAAGAATGCCACCACATCTGGCAGATGTTCAGGGAAGACCCCGGGAATGCAAACAGCTGGGGTCTGCTCTTAGCAACGATCAAACACGTCTGACCAAATTGCTTCTTCCTCTGTCTGTTTTATCCTAAAGCCAATACCAAGATTTTGATGCCATTATGCAAAGTAAGTACCTGATAGTGATGGAATCATAGTGTAGCAAGATGATACTTGCTAAAAAATTCCGATATCCTGAAAGAACATGCATCCTGGTTAAAGGAGAGAGCAGGTTGCTTCAGCAGTGAGCAGTCCTGAATAAAATCTCAGGGCAAGGGCTCACCACAGGTCTAACTAACCATTGCAAATGGGTTTTATTGCAATAATGAGCGACCATGGAAAATTCTGGCTGCTCCCGGATACAAACCATGGATGAAGTTAGCGGCTTTGAGGAGTCGTGTGTTCCAGCCATGGAAATACAGTGACCATAGTTGAAAGAGGGTTGTCTTAGAATATTTGCACTGTAAATATAAGGCACTGTGAAGCCAATTTTAGTTCAGTTAAACTGCTGTAGAGACGTGGCTTTGTGAAGTTTTACCCCGTCTAAGCAGCTGCCTGTATGAGCCATGAGTGAGGGATGGACGTGTTTCTTACCAAAAGTTAGGGGTACCCCTTGTCACAAATACATTATTCTTAGAGAACAGCTGCCCCTTTTATTTCAAAACCGGTTTCATTTTATCAGTTTAACTTTAGTCTAATGGTTTTCAGATCACAGCAGAGGTAAATGGGTGAAGCAGCTTCCATCGTTCCGTTGATCAAGTGAGTAATTGATGTCATCTTCCAAAAATAAATTTTATTTAAAGAAATCTTTAATATTTAAACAAACAAAACAATCTCCCCCCCACCAAAGAATACAACAAAGAATGACAGCCTCTGATTGTCCTAGAGGAAACCTATTAGCTATCTCAAGAGTTAATCTTTCAAAGATTGTATTGGATTTCATAAAGACAAAAAGATTCTCAAGATGCATTCTATCCCCAAAAGCAACAACATTTCTTCATGTACATGCATTATACAATAACATCTTAAAAATGCAAAATAAGACATTTTTAAGAATTCACTGCCTTAAGTCAGAACTTATACGAACATTCAATTTGATTAGTTACAGCTAAGAGGTACATAACGGAGCCTGAAAAATTAATGAAAGCTTTGCTATTTTAGTTTAACATCCCTGTTTTTCTGCTCTCTAAACATCCCCACCATTGCAGCCGTCAGTTTTGGAACAGAATGCTTTACCAGAGCCTGCAGCACAGACAAGTGAACTCGGGATTGTCCTGAAATGTCTGTGAAAACACCTCAGGAAATGTTGACTCTTACGGTCTAAGGATCAAAGCTGAATTATCTGAAGTTAAATGATTTAAATTCTTTAGATGATGAATTGCATGTGGCTGTTTATTGATGTTTTGTTTTCTAATTATGAAACTTATTTTTTACTTGCTAGAAAATCTAGCTATTATTAATATTCAGCATTTGTAGGCATCTTTTACTGTTTTAGCACGGAACTTTCTGTGACATTTTGTAGTATCAGAAAATAGACATTTGCAAAGGAAGCCGCATATTTTCAAATGTTTACAGCAAAGAGTGTGACGATGGCATCGTGGCTTTCACAGCATTTCAGTACCTTGTGTTGCACTGGTAATTAAAAGGCCAGATCCTGCCCTCCTTGCTGAAATCACAACTCCAAACCACATTCACTATCAGTGTGCACTTAATTATCGTGGACTCGGTACCTAGAACTTCCAGCCAAGACCAAGGGCTCGTTTTGTCAAATTAAGTCCTCGAATTGCTCCCGGTTTCAGTTCTCACCACTGAGGTGAGAACTCGGGCTTTGATAATTTTCTTTTCTAGAGTCCAAGCCTGTACCTCACCACGCGATCACTTGTACCCGTCTGACAGGCTGGAGCACATCGGCGGGATGAGAACCCACAAGAAGGGAACAGCTTGTGGTTAAGATGCTGATGTTAAGTCGGGAGACCTGATTTTGGCAAATTCCTCCCATCGGCTCTGTGCCATTTCTAAAATAGAGATTAAAATATTGTTTTGTTGTTTATTTTTTTGGGGGGGGTTTTTTTCCTCGCCTTTTGTCTGTCTAGATGGCAGGCATTTAATCAATAACAATATGCCTTATGCTGCTTTGATTCGTAAAATGCTGAATGTCTCTCTAATCTGAGCTAGAGAGGAACATGTATTTGCAGATGACCTTTAAGTAGAAAGAGTAGAAGATCTCCGTCCCTGCCTTTCAGCTGAGGAGTATGAAACCAGTAATGCCACTCAAGCAAAGAGGTGGCTGTGCACCTGTCTTTTCGAAGCTTAAAGCATCGCACATGCACAGGAAAAAAAAACTAAAAAAGCTTGCGCGTCTGTAGCTCTCTACAGTCAAGCATTCTTTCAAAGGGAAAATCCATCACTTTGAAGAATTTACAGAAGAAAACCTCCGCAGCAACCAAAGCTGCAGGCAAGCGAGTGAAAGGCAAAATGCAACTGCTGGGGAAAAATAAATAAGGGCCTTTACAGCAGTCCCATTGAATTGGAATTTTCCTTTATCACAGACTAGGCTGTTATAATCTTTTCCACCTCTAGCCACGTATTCTAAAAGATTTTCTAAATGTAAAGGTGTTACAGTAGAAGCAGAGTTTCTTGTTAATGATTTACAAAACATCTTCTGGACCAAAACACCACCTTAATCGGCCAGAGAACCGATTTGGCATAATTTCTCATTCCTGTTGTCTGCCTGTGAGTCCTTCTGCAAGACACCGTGTCCTCAAAGGTCCCACAGCAGCCCAGGGGCTCCTGGCTTCTAGTTTTTCCAGGTGCGTTTAAAGGAGACCTCAGGCAACCTGATTTCCTAGGCTGCGCTTCACAGAGGCCGCGCACTTCAACATTTAAATGAAAGAAATGAGATGTAAATTTTGTTTGCCGGTGTTCCGTGTTTGCAGGCGTCCAGAACACTGGGCTGAAAGCTGCTGAATCAACAGCCTTGAGAATAAAGCTGAAAGCAAGGTGAAACTGGACTCATCATTTTGTTTGGGGGGACGCTGCGTTTTCTTTCCCCAGGAATGAGAAAGAATCGCATACAGGACTCCCCAGGATAACTTGTACCCCTTGCCCCTCGACTTTCCCGTGTGACTCCTTGTGTAAGGGCATCTCCATCTGCTTTGCACCCACCCTTCGAACACCGAGTGTGGTGCTGAGCTCTCGCCGCAGCCTCTGCTCAAGGCTGAACCAGCCCGGTGCTCTCAGCCTTTCCCCACGCGGCAGCTTCCCAGCCCTTGGAGCGGCTTTGTGGCCTTTCTCTGGCCCCAATCCAGCCTTTTTTGTACAAAAACTGAACACGGCCTTCCGGGGGTGGCTGAATAGAGCAGGATAATCCCTGGAGACATCCCAGGCCAGGCTGGACGGGGCTCTGAGCAACCTGAGCTGGTGAAGATGTCCCTGCTCATGGCAGGGGGGGCACTGGGGGAGCTTTGGAGGTCCCTTCAACCCAAACCAGGCTGTGATTCCGTGATTCTGATCGTAGAACCGGGAGTGGTTCCCACCAGGACGGGGCAGGGTGGGGCCGTCTTGGGGCGGGGCCAGTGCGGGGTGGGGTCCATTAGGGGCGGGGCCTGTTCCCACTGGGGTGGGGCCTGTTCGGGGTGTGGCCGATTAGAGGC